>JABFPN010002815.1:0-20538 GCA_022817305.1 Leptoteleia sp. ZL-2020 | reverse complement strand
GTGCAACCATTGGGCCACGTGATATTGGTGTTTCATACCGACGGTCAACCGACCGTCGCAGCCGACGGTAAGCCAACGGTTGCCAAGCGTGGGCCAGTACTGGGCCGTTTGTCAATTTCTACATGGGTAACTTCAATTACATTAAAAGAGAAATAACATGCTGTTCATTTTAGAGTCTCTAGAACAGTATTGTGTATATCTTAACAAATGCAGATCTACTTTTTCCGGAAAAGTGATATTTAATTTACATAAATATTTACCTTACTTTAAATTACGAAATCATCTCTGCACTGAAAAAATATACACGGCTAATTTACAATGTTGTTTGACAAAATTAATACATTATCATTTTTAATTTTTTCTATACAGCTTTTTACGTTTCATTAACATAATTTTAGCAGTTAGTTCAGAATTTTACAATAATTAAATTTAATTTAAAACTTAAAACATCTAATCATTTTTAATTCTTTAGAGTATTGTTCTTAGCGAAATTTGTTATCTTACAAAAATGCATTTAACTTCAACAAAAGATAGCATGCGATGGACGTACAAAGAGGAAAGATACTCTAATGAAATTTTCAAGAATTAAACCTACACTGTGCATTTATCTTGAAAATATCTACTTTCCCTTCCATTTCCAATCATCCGTAGACAATATCGAAAGGAAAAATAGTGATAGGAACGTAGAAATTTTGTTTTCAAAAGATTTTAATTTTATAATTTAACACAATTTATATGTAACACGTACACGGAAAAGAACGGTTTTACTTCCCGTATTGCAAGAATAAAATGCAATTTCCCTTCCCAGAAAATAAAGCACTGCTTTAATCAAGCGAAAACCGATAATTTCGCACGAATGATAGTTGCTTGCTTCTTTTTTTTTGCGGTACTTAATATATGTGACACACGTGCAAGGAAAGTTTTGTAACCCATAATTAAACAATAAGGCAATTTATCTTCAGAAAAATTAAATGGCTGGAAGGAGTATAACCGCGTTTTACTCCCGAGAGATCTTTTTTTTTTGCCTAGAGATGAAAATTATATTTTGCTCCCGCAATACAGGGAGCTTTATGTATAAACTTTGCCCATCTCCTGAATGAAATTATAAATATTACAAATTATAATAATTTAATAAATAAATAAATTCCTTAACCATTCAAGTAAACACTTGTATTTAAAGTTGCTTAGCAAAAGTGCCCATTAGAACTGGCAATTAACAAACCTATTAGAGTGAAATTTGGATAAACTAAAGGCTTTTGCGTAGTTAGATTGAACATGAAGGATGCCTGGCACCTCTGGGCATTGATGTCTTGAATTACCCTGCGTCTAAGGCTGGCTTGCAAAAGAGATTCAATTGTTCTAGACTTTAAGTGGGCGAAAATAAAAGCTTTGAGACTTGACCCTCTTTTGAATGATTAAACTTCCAAGTTAGTTTTTACGCGAAACAGTTAATGCCGTGTACAAGTTTAACAGTTAATAAACTTGAAAAGTGAACTGCACGTTTCGCGAGTAATTCGATCCTTTAACTCGATTATGACATTTCCCTTACGCTAATTTTCAGTTACTTAACAATTAATATAACATTAAAGTATGGTTAGATAGAGGAAACCCGTTCCTTGACTATAATGATAACACGCGATGAGAAATAAGAGAGAGAACAATGTTATTACGATAAAATTCATTTTATTTTCGTCGCGCGGTTGAAGATGAGCGCGCCAAGAATGAATTTTTTGCCGACATATTTAAATGAATCGCGACTCACGCTACGGTCTCTGACGTCATCGGCCGGGCGTCATGGCGCTTTAATTTTAATTCGTTAAAAGAGCAATGGTATCCTCGTTAAATTCAATCGCTATTATATCGTTTCCTTTTGCATTTATTCAAACGAAGACGCAAAGATAGACGCCTAATTAAAGATACACAACGTCGCAGTTATGATAAGAATTATCAATGGCGGATAACTGATACATTCTGCGAAATAAATTGCTGCTCATCGAACGAATTTACCGAATTGCAAATGTTAATAACATTTATCAACAAGTTTTTTTTTTCCAATCCGTAAAGCGATCGACAATTGTTTTTAATCTAGATAAAATCTCTTGTGCAATTCTTTATTAATAACTTAGCTGCAGTAGAGTAACGTGCGTATCAATAATCATCGAAATGCTGCGATAGATATTGACCTGGAAGGAATGCGATAAAGAATTAAAAACAAGCATTAACCTGTTGTGACCGAGGTTTCTCTTCCCAGGTTAAAAATAAAAAAAGAACTTTTTTTTCTTCTTCGTTTTAACGATTTTGTTATGACCTTCGAAATGTCATAGGATAATTAATTATGCAAATAATTATCAATCGGATTAATATTCTGAATGTCATGCAAAAATGAAATTAGATTGCAAAGATATACAAATCATTGCGATGCAATACACTTTTTGTCATCAAATACCTCCACTTTGCAGTAAATGCAACAGTTATATTTCTATGAAAACTAATTTTTTCATTAACAAGGGTATTAATTATGTATTGAATATGTTTAATGTTGATAATGTATAACTTCGGTTTCATATTAAGTATGAAAGTGCAACTTTTAATAGTATATAATTGTTCCTTTACATCATTATAAATTTATATGTTAATAATATATAAAATAATCATAGTAATAAAACTACCTTTTCTTATAAATCAACGATTTCAGTAATGGTATAATATACTATATTTATATGTTGATTTAACTGAAATGATTGTTTTACACCTTGGTGGTACGTAGCCACGTGGTATGCTCACTAAAATATTAATCAAGTTAACGACGGTGATAAAAAAAAGCACGCATCCACATGTCGATGCAAGTAAGGAACTCTCGTGCGATCGATCCATTATCAATACACAGCCTAATTTTGTATAGAATCGACGTCATCGTGTTTTAGAATCATTCTTCTGGCAACAATTCATTATATGTGTACACGGCATGTACTACATAATGTACATATATTTTATGATATCGAGCGCTCTAGTTTAACATTATGACAGGAGTGAAAAGCTTTGCGTATCATACACGTGAAGCTGTCATATTAGCCATCGACGATAAGAAAATGTTCACCTTTCGTTCATTAAACGTAAACTTCTTATTTCAATCGCATTGAAATCAAGTACACTGAGAATTGTATGGCAGGAAAATTTACTGTTTTTAACTGTAATTCAGCCACATGTCCGTCTTTTAACAAAAATTACTGTTTTTTAATAGGAAAATTTTTTGTTTTATCTATAAATATAATATTTAAAACTAGTGTATTTGCTTTTAAAGAACAGTAATTTTTATTAAAAGACATGTAGCTCAAATACAGTTAAAAACAGTAATATTTTCTGTCATATTTTTCTCAGTGTATTGTGCACTCAAGTCCGGTTGTTTTTACTTTTTTCGAAAGGATCGTTAAATAATTTTCAATTTGCAACAATGAATTTTTGAAGTTTGCACTGCTCCAAGTTTCTAATCGGGATCTTCTATTTCTCGCCGCGAAAACTTACCCAATGGTAGGCGGTGTTTAAAATTAAAAGATAGAGCGCAGAAAAATGTTGCCAAATAAATCAATCTATTGTGGCGTAAATAGCGTCTTGCATCCTACTTTAATTAATCGTACAATTCGATTGGCAATCTTATTGATGAAATTTAGATTATGCACCGAGATACTGTAATCGGTAAAGTAGTTAATTAAGTACTAGGATATTTCATTAAATTAGTAAAAAATCTACCCTGTTAACGTAAATTTTCCAAGTCTGCGTAATTGCTTGTGAAATCTGACTAATTTTGCGGAATGGTTGACGTGTACTTCGCATCGAAATAAATTGAAAGGATTAACAAGATAAATATAAAATCAATTTCGAGATTGGCTCGATTCACTTTTTCTACCTAAAATACAATCTTATCAACTTTTAACATAAATAGAATATCATTTTATTTAAAGTGAATCGATAATTATATTTAGCTCTATGCAACACTGAAATATTTATACAATCATTAGTACATATCGATAGAATCCTCGTTAATTGTCCGAAAAAAGAATTACTCTAAAAACATTGTCGATAATATACCGTTTGAATTGAAATTATCTAATTTAGTTTATCTTCTCCTCACGGTACAGCCCGTATTACAATCATTTTCATTGCATCGGGATTAAGTCAATTTTATGCAATTAAATTCTCTATAAGATCAACAGAAATATTGATTTTAGTTTAACATCTTTTATCGCATTTGAAGATCATATTGAAGTGATGCGAACAATGATAAATTTATGTTCGAAATGAAATTATTAGTACGTCATTTGATCCTGTGCTTGGAGTATATTTGATTAGTAGATATTTATTTAAGAATGTTATTAAAAAATCTGCAGTTTGAATCAGAAAACATTTAAGAACGTAAATCTTGTCGTAACCCAGCGTGGGTCAGAAGACACGTGTACTCTTCAATCTATAAAATATTCATGGAAGTTGAGCGGAAAGGTTTTTGACTTTTCCAGCCCCTCGCCGGAGTATAAAAAAGTAACGGGCTTATTTAAAACTATAGCAATATGCGAAAGATTAAAGTAACGCAAAAAACGTTAATGCTCCTGTTTACGAGAAAGTTCACCCAAAGCAGCGAGATTTAAATCATAACAAACAGTTTGCATAATTTCAGACAAATTGGCAAAAATAATCGCGCAATTCTCGTCGGATCTTTATTGGGAAGATATCGGATTCGTTAAAAATAAGCGAAAAATTTGAATTGCGATAAATTGTTGTCGAAGAATGTAACGTTGATATAAATTAACGTTAAGTTATTAATAAGTTGATACGGAATAAGATATAATAAGATATTAATAAGATTATATAACTAAAGTTGGATATAACTAAAATCAAGTGTCGAGCTGGTAGCGCCCAATTACCATCGAATTAACTAGTGGTTGGAGGTAAAACGAGAAAACTTATCTGCTTAGTACGATTACCATTTAAGTGGCTCGAAAATTGTATTTACTCGAACCACTTCTTTAGATCCGCCAGTTTTACACGAAATTGTCTATTTTCTAGTCGCAATTTGCATATTGTCACCAACACAAGATCCATCGATTAAGTATTTGTTTATTATTATTTCATACGTCATTGTTATCTTATTTTAATACCCAATACATTATTCGTGTATGAGATGTGATTATATAAATAGCTTTCTGGTTTATTTTGCAGTAACGTTTAAAATTTAAAATGTTTGGAAGGCGCAGTTCAATTAAAAAGATCACGTATTTAACTTTTAATTATTAACTGAGAGATGTTATTTTTAATTTGTTAACATTAATGCACCGAGAAAAATAAATAGCATATTTAGCAATAAATCCTTGAATACTGAACCTATACGTTCTTTGTATGTGTATCACTTATAATTTTTGGGAATTTTTTCTATACACATTGTATAGTATTCTAGGTTTATAGAACTGTATGCATTACATATACTTAGTTTTTCCATAAATTATTACAGTTACACCTACAGAGTACATATAGGTTCAATACCCCAGAATTTATTGATAAATATACTATTTCATTTTTCTCAGTGTGTTTATCGAGGTTTCTTTCAATGGCCATAAGAAAAGAAAATCTTTTACGAAAATGTATATAAGAAGAAGCAGTTATTTATAACAATTTAATCTTGAAGAGATTTTCTATCTGAGGCGAAATATATAGATATTATACGCCTTGGAAGTATTTATGAAGTTATTGTAATTCCATAATATCGTGCTGAAGGAGGTTAAATGCTATTCTACCAGCGACGTCATTATCTAAAAATTACATTGCAAAACCACACACGATAAAAAGTTTTTAATTAAGTAACATTCGTTAGACGAAAAGTGTTTGGAATTTAATTTTGAAAGTTAACGTTGGCTTTTTATTCTAAATAAAATAATGATAGTGTAAAACAGGAGATCGACACGTTGATGCATTACAATTTCTAATGAAATTTCTATCAATACCATACTTGTAATGCCCATTCATTATATACAGTACGTCTACTTTTACTGCATTGAAATCTCCTGAAATAAGTTTATATAATACATCGCAACTTCTACCGAAGTTACGGCTTGTGTTAAGTAAAAATACTTGTATATGATTTATTTAAACTTATTTTAAGTCTTGTAACTGTAACTTCCACATTTACTGATATAAAATTTTAAGAAATTACATTCCACGCAAAAGTGCATTCCTAAATTTTGTATTATAAAATACTTTGCATTTAAGAAAGAACATTTCTTATTGAAAGCAATTCGAAAAACCTTATTTATCTCTTAACCTTAATCTTGGCGGAATTGCATCATCAGTGAAATTTTATGAAATAATTAGTAGTTACGTTATACTCGTATACATACATGTATATATATAATTTCCACTTTTCTTTTAAAACTTAAGAGAAGTAATTTAACGTGCCTTTTTAAAGGACATTTCTCTGTAAGACTTTGATTACACAAAAGGTAGCATTAAACATAAAAAAAAACTTGCTTTATTTGACTCTCATTAAGGGTCTTAAATAAAACTGTTATTACTTAGCAGGAGCATTCACATTCCTATGTTTCTTAAAAATTAAACATAAATTATCTTAAAGTGTAACAGGTGTTGCTCAAATATAACTATTATAATTGGGTGAAATAATACAAAGTATTATTCCCAATATGAAAAGAATTATACATTAATGAGTAAATAAAAATAAAAATAAAATCTCCTTATATATATATGATGATTATTTTAAATATATCGAAAAATTTGTCGAATCAAAAATATCTCAGAGGGGAAAATCCGTTAGTACTAAATTTCACCCACCTCTCCCTTCCTCTGTATGTGAGAAGGGTGTAAACTTTAAAATCTTAAATATGAACCCCTTTGTTTTATCGCAGTTTCGGATTCTACGCTGAAAAGAACATACATTTTTTCCGCCCTATTTCTAATTATGATAATGGAGCTTTAAACGACGACCTTAAACATTTCCGATTTCAACTAAAAACAAATTGATTCAATTTTCCAATTTTCCAAAACATTTGTCATAAAAATGTGTTCTCTCTCTGAACAATTGTAATATATTTTGAAATTTTGAAATTATTGAACAATTTTTTCTTCGGTTAGTAAATAGAATACGTTTAGCGTAACCCCGGAACAACGTAATAGTTGTACGTTCCCATCGGGGTGCTTTATTAGCGTGAGTCCCTTTGCCCCTCGTCGTTCAGGGTGCTTGATTTAAGTGAGTACCCCCCGCCGCCCACTGTTCAAGTAAATGCTCGAAACGGTGACCGTGAACTTTGTTACATTAGTACTAACGGTAAATTTCCCCCACTGAGGTATTAAATTTTTGGTTCAACAAAATGTTCTCAGCGATGCGTATTTTTCGAGACATATATACGTATATTCCAGGTTAAAAGAATTACCCTGTATTATTTTAGAGTACAATTTTAGAACCGTAAGCACAATGCTTTTAGAGTTAACTGGCTAACGTGCGCGAGAAAACCATCAATTTCTCGTGATAATATTGTTTTCCTCCGTGTAATGAAAGCGCAGGCGTTTTCTGCCCGCGCTTTCTGGCAATGCTTAACTGACAAAAAAAGGATGTTAATGCCACGTTATCTTTGTATTTCCCGAACTAAATCTTTCTGGCTTTACCGCGATTCAGTATTTTAAAACAGAATTAAATAAACGCATAAAACGATTAAGCATTACCTAACCACGCAAAATTTTATCTTCATAAAAATACATCATTAATTCTTGAATACATTTACATATATGTATCATTTTACATTTAATTAATCTCGCCACTTCCTTTCGAAATCCCTTCATTTTATGGCGCAATTTAATTTTTTAAAATGCTCTCAATTGTTCGTGTTTTAGATACAAAGTTTACTTTGAAATATAATTTAAATATCATTAGGAAAATGTTGTTCGATCAAATGCAACGATTAATTCAATAGATTTGCATTCAAAACTAGAATGATTTGTTTCAATGTTTCAAATTTAATTAAAACTTTTAAAATGAAAATATTTCCCACTAATTTTTACGTTAATTATACTTTTATTGCAAATGTTCGTTAGACATCTGAAAGGAAACAAATGTTTGGTAGTAATAACCAAAAATTTGTTATTTCTTTTAGCCGACCAAAATTGTTAATTAAAATAACCAAATACTGCAACGAAATATATTTGTTATTGAAACAAAAAAATTGATTCTAACTAACTAAATGTCTTTAACGAACCAATTTCAGTTATAAATCAGATATTTTCTTCTCAGTGCTGTCATTAAAAATGACGTAAGAAAGCACGTAAGTACTGTACATAATTTGAGTTAAATACAATACGTAAGTTAGCTATACCATTTCTATTTAACAAAAGTAAGTTTAGGATTTTCATATCCGTTGAAATTATCCATAAAGCCTGGAATAATGTAAAACGTGGGAAAAATGCCGGAAGAGTTGCTACTTCAGTGTAATTAAACTTCTACGCGAACTTACGATATGTTGCATATTAATACAATAGTATTGAGCTTCTCAGCACATAACTCTAATAGAGTTATTTCGTACTTTGAGAACTCTTCGAAAATACAACTTATAGTTACAAAGACCGCTAAGAAATAAATCTCGTACGTTGAAATATCAATTATTGAAAATACATTTACAAGCTAAATTTAAATATAAATTGCTTATTAAATTCCGAACTTTCTTTTTACGAAGCATTTTTTATTGGCTTAATTTAGCTGCTCAATACAGCGTTTAATAATAAAGATGCAATGAAACGTCGTATAAAATAATAATAATAAAAAAAAGAAGGCTAGAGTCAAGAGAAGACAGTATTTTAAACTTTATAAGACACACGTGATAACCAGACGATATGAAACCATAAAAAGAACGACAAGATTCACTCGACAAAATAAGTAGTTTGTAATTCGCGACGAGATTTAACATTTTCCGAGACGTTTTAAATAATAACCCACGAGTCCGGCAAAAGATCTCAGCTCGTGTACATTGTAGTAAAAAATGGACGATCATTTTTTTTCTTTTCATTTTTATCTTTTGTGTAAGATTTAAAACGATATTACCTACGTCAAAGCGGAATAATAAGAAAGGAGAAAGAAATATAATAAAATACATGTAATTTCAGACAGTTTTACACTATGAATACGAAAAAAAAAGGACAGTGGTAAACTTGAATTTATTCCATCGATAAGAGATGAAAAATACAATCAATTTATTGAGATCTCAATTTGGGAATGAAGCGCCTACGAAACACAGAGGATTATAATAAAATACAGGCAAAGGGAACTAAATTTAAAATCACCACGCTTCCTAAGGCGAAGATGAAAATTTTTGCACGTTCACAATTTTTAGTTTAAATAAATTTAATGTTTAATGAAAAAGAAAATTTTATGATAAAAAATAAATTTAACTTTACTTCGCGAAAGAGCGCAATAATTTTTCGCCTTGTTTTACGCACTTCGTGTTGAAAAATTTTATTTTTGTAATTTTAAACTTCAGTATTCATTTGCTAAATAAATTACATTATTATACAGTTTATTAATAAAGTTTTACTCCTCATTCGGACGTATTAACGATAATCAAATATATTACCCGACATAATTACTTTAATTGTGCATATTTTTCAGTACATCATAAATGAATGCATTTAATTTCCCGATTCAATTCAATTTAGCATGACTATATTCAAAGTTTGTAAGTTTTTCAGATAGCGCATTAAAGTGTTAAATTGTATTGTTACATTATTTATTTATCGAGTCATATTATTAGAGCAAAAATAATAATGATTTACCAGGGAGAAATTTTATAGTACACTAAAATAATGCATTACAGACAATATCCACTTAAGTAATGTAAAAAGGATATTAAAAAGATAAAAATAGTTAAATGTAATGATTAATGGCGTAAAAAAATGCTTTATTAAGAAAATATGGAGCGAATTTGCTCTCACTGATGAGAAAAATGAAAATTAATTAGACTATACTCTAATGAATGTTGTTTTTTTGTATCAAGTGTACAAAATGTGCATCTGGAGTTATAATTAATTAAAATAATAAATTATATGAATGCAATACGTCAAGATTCAAGCGACAGAGACATTAAGGGTAAAATTCGTTATAAGAATATTATATTTAGATGGTTGACTCTTATTAACACATAAATGCAATTACTTTACGCAATAATTACTAACGCAATCATCTAATGTGTCAATAAATGTGAAAGTTGATTATAATCATTATGACGCTGATAAACCAAGTAACTTCTTCGTCCGACGCGATGCTCGAAATAATAAATTTACAAACGTTTTATATTAATTTTTAATAAAGATGTGCACATTAATTTAGTAATTTAATGTGATGCTAATTCGAAGCTATCATTTACGAAGAAATATGTTATTTAATAAATATTGAATAAAATAATTTTGGTAGAAAGATTATATATTATATATTTTGATCCTGTTGAAAAAAAAGGTTCTTATATTTATCGTAATATTAACGAAATTTACAAACAAGTAAATGGTAGTTCAGAATAATATAGAACGTTGAGACTTTTACTTTTTAAATAATCGAATGAATACTAAGAAAAAAGCATTATGAAATTTTGATATGAAACGGGGGATATATTAGAAAAGCAGGAGTTTTTACTATTAATTGTAACAAAACATCAAAATTCTATTGCACCTTTTAGTTAAAAATATATAATTCATGTAAAATTTGAATTAAAATAAATTTATCTCGTGTCTAGATAAAAAATTTCAAATTAAACAGAATTTTTGTTAAAATAACAAGATTTGTTGTAATAAAAGTAACATTCGTAAGAGTGCATTTCTTAAAATATCCAAATATTATTCCAATATATGCAATGAAAAAATTCTTTCTTTCATTAAAGTAATATCATTTTATAAATATGATTTCAGCCTTGAATAGTTCACCTAATTTTTAAACACCATTTCCAATTTGTATTGTACTGCACTGACTCGTATTTTAGATCAGTTACAATTTGTTACGCCCATATTGGGATTTAAATAAAGGTCATTTGAATACCAAACTCATGCAATGTACAAACAGCATTAAATTGTTATATGCCTATTAATTAAAATCGGAATGCTTTTTACAAGCATCATTTAATTTTAAAAGAATCTTTTATACATTACTAATGTTTTATAATAAATTATATTAACCGAAATTTTCAGTTAATTTTCAATTATTAATGTTAAAAAATTAATTAAGCCTCAAATAAGACCAAACGTATGAAAAACTGATTTGCTTTACTATTTTAGCAAAATTATCTTAAATTATTATTGTTATTATTTTTTTTCTATAATACAGCTGCAAAACTTTGACGTTCTTTAAAAGTGTACATATAATTGTACTTTTTCTCATAAAATTTATTAACCTAATAAACCTTATGCTTGGTACTGTCACGATATTACACATTTTTATTTAGTATATACGTCGTCATCAAAGCATAGAAATTGCAATTCTTTCTTTAAATAAATAATATAAATCTTAGATATTTGATAGTTATGTTTTCCCAGCCAGTTTTCCTTGAAGAACTAGAAACTTAAATTATTATTTATTATTAAAATGTATAATAACGACTATAATTAATTTTAAATCATTATATAATATTGCAGGATGTAAACAAAATTGCAACATAATACAGAATTTTAATTTTAAAACAAGAATAAAAAATTGTACTTTAATATAACTATTTTTCATAAAAATGTGTGCATTATTTATCAAAACAAATGTATCGGAGCTCGGTCAGGAACTTAATTTTAACTGACAAGTGATCCGGTAGAAAATATTTTACATTCAATTTTACAATGAATTCCATATATAATATATTTAATTGGATTAATAACTTTCAATTCAAAATAAAGTGTTTAATAGAAACATATTATAAATAAATAAAAATGTAAAAATGACATCTTAAATATTAAATATTTAATTAATACATATGACTATACCTTGCAAAGGTTATTTTTACTATTTAATTAACTGCATTAATTTATATACTCTGAAAGGTTCTTAGAATCTATATAATGTTACGTTCATCGATGATACGGTCATGAGGATTTAGATGCATATAATCCCTGATAGCCAGATATATGTAAATTTTATGTAACATAGATTATCATTATGCATAATTATATACGTAAATTTCGTATAGTTTGAATTTTCAAAGATTAGAAAATAATAATGAAGATAAACAATATTAGGAAAGACAATTTTCGACCTTTTGAACAATTAACTTAAATTGACATTTACGCGAGAACATAATTGTTCAATTATGATACTTAAATTTCTCAAAAAGTTATTTATGATTTGCTTATACAATGATGTCGTTAAATTGCCTATGAGGAAGTTTTATTTCATGAAATTTATTGTATAAGTAAATAAATTTATGGAATTTTTAAAAATGAGATTATAATTCTACGGTTTTAAACAATGTCAAGAAATAGTTTGCTGGTTTCTAAGAAACATTACTTAATTTCGCGGAGTAAAACTCGCTAAGTAATTTCACTCTGGTAAAGTATGCCCGGATAGAGCTTGACCAAAAATGTAATACATTTTGACATCAGTGCTCTACTTAAGGGTCCGATAAAGCGTACCTGTTTGGCATCATGAACGGCTTCTATGATAGGTATAAACCATCTAATAGCTATTAATTAAATCGGGTTGATTTATCTTTGGAATCCAGGATTTATTAATTGTTTGTAAAACAGAAATTAAACGTTGCATTTAAATTTAAATATTAACATAATAATAAATATTAATGAGCTCGTTTATAGAATGCATTAAAAATTTAAATTTAATCAAGTTTGCAGTTACAATCGTTTATATGACTGTTTTTTTTTTGCTTTTAATTTATATGTTACAATAATTAGTTGCATTATACTTTTTAGTTTATTAAAGAATTAATATCATAATCTATAATATTATCAAGGATATAAAAAATATCACTACAAAATATTGCAAAGTATTCATTACAATTGAAATCATGGAGATGAACTTTTTATAAATTAAATGTAATGAAGCAGAAATGTGTGCTGCTTTCTTTCCTTCCCATTCTAGGATAAAAAGCGACGTTTGGCAATACTAAAAGATACCATTTAAATTGCAACCCTCGTTTAAACTCTACTTTAGAAAATAAATGGAAAATAACACAATTATTTAAACCTAAACACCAGAATTCTTAAAGCAAACGGAATGTTGGCTTTAACTTTAATAGGTTTAAATTCCGTTTAAACTAATTACGTTAAAAGCTACAAAAAATGTACATATAATAGATGAAAATTGATTGTAAAACGTTTAACCGTTGGAAATTCTACAATGGTGGTATTATAAATGCAAAAGTGCATTAGCAATATGTGAGTGCATTAAATATCTTTAGAACGTTTCTTTTACATCAGAAGAAACCTAGATAAAAAAAGAGTGTTATATTAATCGGTAATATTCCTAATTGTGAAATTTAATTTCTCATATTGTTTGTCATATATTGAAATATCTATATAAATTGCAATGCATAAGAATTCTTATTAAATGATCTTTAATTGCTTTCCTGAATAAATCACAAAATTATTAATTCATTCAATATTTGTATGTCATAAGAATGAACAAATAATATTGAAATATTAAATTTTTACCAAACTGCTATAACTATAACTTGATTTACACGACTTAAATTAATATATTAATATGTAATATGTTTGTAGTTATACGTATCATTATTTATTTATTATTTATATAAATACGTGTGCACTACTATACGACTCCTAAC
The DNA here is from genome assembly GCA_022817305.1 of Leptoteleia sp. ZL-2020. Lineage (NCBI taxonomy): Eukaryota > Metazoa > Arthropoda > Insecta > Hymenoptera > Scelionidae > Leptoteleia > Leptoteleia sp. ZL-2020. The sequence goes on along the minus strand of JABFPN010002815.1, from coordinate 6,727 downwards.
ATGAAATGGTACTAAATGTCAGTCATATTTTGATATATGAATAGTAAATGGATTAATTAATATCAGTCACAGAACTTAATTTGTAAAGCTCATGTAACTTTGTGTAACTTTAAACATAATCGTAAATTTAAATAAATTCGTGAAATTTATAAAATAAGTAAAATGTAGTAACACACAATGTATTGTTTGGATAAACTGAGACAACTTGTTCTATATATATTTTATTATCATGATTGAAACTCACTTATGATTTATATTCACTAGTATCAAAAAGTTACAATGGGATAAATTTATTCAAGACTGGATGGTAGGTCAAGACATGTTCTAACATTTTTAAAATTTTCAAGTTGTTAAAAAATTTTAGTATACCCAACGGTACACTTGTTCTAGTCAAACTAACCCAACTTCCTGGCCAAACAAAATAAACTATTCACTTTTATTTTTCTTAGTATACTTGCTATTATTATTTCAGAAATGATTAAGAATATATTTTATGTCAATTTGTTACATTTGTTAAGAAGATTACTGTCATATAAGTCTTCCGAGAGGTGTACTCTATTCAATATCTATTCTATTGCAGATAACATAAGTTCAAGTATATTTATTACTTATGTTGCTTCGGTACACTATTAGAATAGCCGTACAATGAAATGGTATATAACGCATTTTATTTCTTCGATCAAATAATAAGAACGTTCTATTTATATTTATTCAGTCATGTTCTCTTTTCTTACGTAGTTCAATGAAAACTTTTTAGAATTATTTTAACATGAAGCATTATTATTCCAGTAATGTATGTAACAAATATAGAAAAAAAAATAATTTCAATAATTAAATTATTTGCTTTTTTAAAAGTAACTTCCAAATTAATATAACTTTATCAAGTATATAATGTAAACATAATTTAATGGACGATTAATATAAAATTTGAGTTAATCCCTTAAATTGTAATTAACAATTTTACTTTTGAAATACACCGTTACAAATGAAATAAACAATCTCGTGATTTTATTTACTTTCTAACTATATTTGGATAAGTTATTGTTAATGAATAGTTTTCGTTTGAAGTATTAAGATTGAAAAGTAAGAAACAGAATGATTACTTGCTTGATTACGTCATTAAATACTTATTATATTTTTAAATGGAAGCGCCCTTTTACTGATTAGTAAAAACTATAATTTAAGAAATTGTTAACATTACGACTGTTTAACAGTACAATTCAGAAATGCTTAATGACTTTATAAGTAATTATATATTTTATTATATTTTATTATATGTGCACTATTATATTGCTAAAATAAGTTCAAAAATAAAACTTTACACTAATTTATATTAAATTAATTTAATGGGAAGTAAAATTAAATAGATGAAATAATAAAATGAGATTATTTTTAATAATTAATATTTTTACATGATGTAAAGTACTGTAAGATCTTTTAGCAGATGTACATTTCAATACATCTTACCCATATATAATTACCAGATAAAGATACTAAAATTATTTAATGGCCAAACAAGTTATTTTAAAAGAACTTATGTTCAATTTGATTAATGTAACTTCGCGGTGTATTCAATATATACATATATATGTATATATAATCAATTAAGTGGGTGGAATATTTGTCAATGTTATTCAAATAAATATACACCCAATCAAATATTGTAACCAAATTTCGTGTACCATTTAGTACTGTATAGGGACGAAAATAATAGTAAATAAATATTGAAAAGAATTTGTAATTACTTATTTTCATATATATAACTTAATGGTGATAAATATTTATTCAGTTTGAATAAATTAATAAAACAAATTATGGTTAAGTATTAAAAAAATACTTCTTTGCAAATCCAGATGTTAACGAAAATAAGACTTTCATTTAACAATAATTATGCTAAACGAATTTCTTGTGAAAAGTATCAATACCGGGCAGTATTCGCTACACTGTAGCAACAGGTTCCTATAATGTACAGTTATTTACAAGCTCTGCGTGAATTTAATAATCATATATCAAAATTTTATCCCTATAAATAATTGTGAATCGAACTTTTAAGATTTGAATTTAAATGAAAAAATTACATTCAAAGTCAAGCAAAACATATTTCTTAAATACTTTTACTCGAATATTTATTGTACCAATTCAAATGACCGTCAGTCATATTAAACACTCAGTGTGTTAGATTTATTTATAGTTTTTCTTTATGCAATTTATCGAAACAATTTAGTGCAAAGAAAAAAAATCAATATTAATTTAAAAATACACGCAATATCGCATGAAATTTAACATTCTATAATCTGTCGTTATTTGTCAATCGAGTCTTGCACAAATTGGAATAAAAAAAAACTTGGAAACTGAAAAATTTGTATAATAATTTAGTATTATAAAAAAAAAAGTCTAACCACTTAAACATAATGGTCTTATCTTTAAAGGGCACGGTTTATCCCAAAGTAAATTGCTCACTTTCAAGAATTGACTGTTAGAGGAATGCACGCTACTAAATGCAGTGATATAGATCCAGTTTGGTCAGGCGGGCACAGCAGTAGATTTTCAGATGCTTACGGTGGATTTAATTACGTTAACACGAGGTTTGTATCGGATTCGAAACTTCCAACTTTGCACCTTGTAAGACGAAAAGACGAACGCAAACTGACGGCGCGTCAGCGGTTTCAGGGTTTAAATAAGCCGAAGCCGTGACGACGTTCCGCAAAGTCCAGCCAATGGGGTGCCGTGTTGGCACATGCGTGCGGATCTAAAACTTCTTGACCAAGATTTGTAACGCACTCCCACGCGTTGCGTCGCGCCCCCCGGGGTTCCGTTTGCCAGTAAATTCGCCGTTAACATCTGGATTTGCAAATAATCGCAGTCCACTCGTACAACTTCCGGTCGATTATTGATTTAACATTGTTAATAACTTTTCTACCGCTTGGCAAGAAAAAGTTATATTTGTAGTTGAGTGACATTTAACGTACCGATCGTTTCAGCGCGAATTATAATAGTTTTCTAATGTGCGACAAAAAAATTGTATATTAAAAAATAGTTATTTGTTGTTAAAATGTTCTTATTTTGTTAAAACTCATTTTATCAATCAAGTTACTATTAAAAACAGCTAATCACAAAATCACTGATTAAAGTGATTACTGTGGCCACTTTTCTTTTCAGTGTTTGAATGGGAAATTTATCAAGGAATGTGAGTATGTTCACATATCACGGAGAAAAAATTTGGTTGTAATTACTAAATTTTGTTTAAGGTAACCAAATGGTTTTTTTCCTTTTTAGCTGACCAAAGTATTTAATTTAAACATTACTATTAGTTATGTAAGTGTAACATTACATATAATATCATAGAATTTTAAAAACTAAAGTTTTATATTTAATATAACCCAATATCAAAGTTGATTCAATGGAGAATCATTGTTTCAACCTTCAATTAACTCTGCATTGGCGTCGATTTAACTGTTTTCACAAACTTGTATGCATGTGTTCCCTTAGAACTATCACTGCTATACTGTGATCTTTTAACCGCATAACAATTAATAGCAAGTAATATTTCAAAACATTTCAAACATTTTTCAAAAAATTCCCAAATCTGACATTAGAAATATTTATGATATACTTTTATGAAACTTGAATTTAAAAGTACCATCTAAATTGGTAGTATACTGAGAAAATTTTTTGTAAAAATTGTAATCTTTTTTGTAATTTGAGGTCATAGTGAATAAAGCCAAAAAGTTACAACAAAAATTATAAAATGTGTTCATAAAACACGTAAATATTATGATTTTTCACTTTATGTTTACAAATGTTTAAATACATTGTACAATTTTTGATTGTACTTTTTGCAACCTCGTCCATTATATCCTTAAATTACAATGAAAAATTACATTTTCTTCAATTTTTTTCTCTCAGTGTAGTAATTGCATAAACATCATAGACAATATCTTTGCAGAGTACAGTAATTTCTAATATAACGTTTTTCTCATAAGTTCAAGGCTTTAATAAGACTTGTCCTTCTACAAAATAATATATGTAACATACAATTTCGATCTACTTAATGGTTGCTTTTAACTTTCCATGTACATTTATTGTTTGTTTCTTCTCAACGGTCATTGTGTGCACACGTCAAACGAAGATTGAAAATTATCATCATTTATCATGTTCATCTTATTGAATCAGAGTCTATCCCAATATTGTAACGTTAATACACTTGTACTATTCCCACACTGCCCACACTAAACACATAAAAAAACATTAAACATTAACTCACATTAACTGATCACATTTAGTTATCACACTAGACAATAACTGCTAGTACTGGCCAATACCGTGTTAATGAAATAAACATAAATTTTAAGCCAAAAAAGATGCACGATGTAACGACAATTTTTAAACATTATTCGTTGACCAATAAGAAGTTAGCGCGGCAATGACAAATATTTTAAATGTACTAAACATAACCCTAATTAAAAATTGCATATGGCCAAGACTTTATAATGAATGTTTATATATATGGCAAAAAGTTGTTAAATTTTTCCGTTTAATGCCAACAAGAATTAATTTAACACCTTGAATTTCTTTGTACGAATTACATGAATAATGTACATTTTTCTTCATTGAACAAACTCGACACATTTCTGTTTTATCTAAACAAACTTATATCGGCGTGAAAACGTTATATTTCCTATGCTGTTTGCAAAAGAATAGTAAGATTTGTTTGTAGACAAAACTTGTAGAATGAATTTGTGCAAACACTGTTGGGGTATGTCTTTATTTAAACTTGGTTTCAACTAGTTTACATAAATATAATCATGATTCTTGTAAAACACACGAAATATTGTTTAAATTATATTAATATATATAAAGATTAAGGCAATAATAAGAAATAATATGAAACTGTAAAAATTGAAAGATTCACAGTTTTGCGGTATTTTTCAAAATTTTACAGAGATTCTTTTTTACTCGAGTTTGTAAAATAATTCAAATTGTTTTTAAAAATTGATTTTTTAGTCAAATTTCTTTGTTATTTAGGATAGTGCTTCAAGATAAATGAAATCCCACTCTGATTAATTCGATTTCATTGGCCATGAAAGAAATTTTCTCACAATAGATTATTATTAAAAGTAGAAATTTAATTTATTATAAAAAATTATATGATTACATTTAATTACGTTTGAAAAATTACTTTTTTCGCACATTTATATTTTAATATAATAATGCTACAAATAAAAACTATAATTTATCAATTTATAAACAAATAAATTCTTGATAAGCATTTCATAGAATATTTCATCTATACTAAATAGCATTTTATTGGGAAAACGAATAAATAAAATATCATTCAGAATAAGAAATTAAATTAGACTCAAAGACAATTCATTTTTTATGGATTTATTATCTAAAATAATTTAAAAATAAGTTACGTTTATAACATTTGAAAAACGTTTCATTCTATACATGTTTAGGCAATACCAATATATGATTTTTATCATAATATATACTATAATAAAACAATATTGTACTATATACAAAGTGTATAAAAAGTCTGGTCAATTATCTCAAGATGCAGCAGAGGACAAATTTGAAATTATAAATAAGAAACCTTATTTTTTGATATGGATAATCCTAATAAAATAACACTAATTTTATTTACAATTGATATCATTTTACTAAAGAAACATGATTGCATGTTTTGATTAACGCAAGTTCCCTTTCCCCTCGCTGACTGACCTTGAATGCATCTTTTGAGACGTCGCTTATATTAATTATAGATAAGATCATTGTAATATTTTCTGAAGAATCAAAATTTACAATAAAAAATGGGAGTTTTCATGTAGGAATTTAATGTTAGACAATTGCCTTTTTCAATTGTATTATTAAAACATTCCATATTATAGAAATGTAATTTAATAATTTTATTTCAAACAAAACACTTAACAATAAAAAATCACCTTTAATAAGAATCATGAAATTATTGTGAGTCGGCTGGAATGAAACTTTTTTCAAACGCATTCATTGTACACATGTGCATGTCATAAAGATAAATAGCAGTCTTGACAACGTTTTCGTCGCAAAAATGACAGTTCTATTTTCTCCAGTACTGCGCAAATTTGTGAAATTGTTCCACAAGTGCTGGCATCACGGCTGTTACTGATACATCCAACAAATTTAAAACATAATGCGCAGCTTCTTCATCACTTAGGTCCAAACACAACTTATCTTGCACTTTTTTTACCGCCTTGTCAGGCTCAAGCGCAATGTCGGGAACACTAGCGTCCACCATCAACGAAAATAAATTTAACATTAAATTTGCATGTCTTCGTAAATAAAGAAATGCCGTAAAACACTGATTACAAAATATTTTGTAATGTTCTGATCCCGTACCACCCATTGCTTCAACCATTTCTTTACTCAGTTTCATTGGAGGAGGCAGTGGCTTCGGATCTCTTCCTAATATGTATCCAAAATCTATATGGAAGAGTTTGCCTGCAAAAAATTTAATTTAATTATAAAAATTGAAACAAATAATGAAAGCAATAAATATCATTAAAAAGTATAACAGTTAGAAAACGAATCAATAGTATATTACAAATTATTATTAATGATTACACTCGACGCTCCCAGTTTCAGCGAGCTCGAGACCGGAAGTGCTCCCAGTTTCAGCGGGGCGCAATTGCGCACGTGTTTAGCGCATGTATATTTTCATTGGTTATTTCTATTCGGTTGTTTCCGT
>JABFPN010002814.1:0-20539 GCA_022817305.1 Leptoteleia sp. ZL-2020 | reverse complement strand
GCATACGACAGAATCTGTTGTCATTCGGCTCTTCCGCAATGCTGGGCCAATGCTGTCTGCCGTATGCTGGCAGCCAGTACTGGCCCAAGCTTGGGCCGTTTGTCAGTGCTGGCAATTTCCACATGGGTATTTTACTATGGTTTTTTTGTACAAATTTACATAATTTATAAATTGATTTTAGTAATTATCTCACTTAAATATATGATTGGATTACGTCGTCATTTTATTTCCAGAAACAATCACTTAAGCGTGTATTCTTACTAACATGATGAAAGCAGAAAAATCACCGCTTCAATATCGTAAAACCTAACTCGTGAAAGGTAATTCATTCACATTACACTCTTCTTGTTTTCTCACGTAATTTTTCTGTGAAACGTCTAATGCAATTTTTCCAATATTTTCCGAGCATCATTTTTCTTTGCTTATCGAACGTACAACTACTTTCGGCGAGTAAAATGATTTGCAGTAGAAGATCGCGTTCCATTATTTAAATTAATGAATTAAAATAATATTAAGTAAGAAAAGAAATTATTTATTAAGCTATAATGTGAAATTTATAGTTTAAAGGTCAATAATTTTCTTTTTTGATAACAAATATTAAAATATGGCACAAACGGATTTTGTAAATGTTAATAATTTTAATAATACCAACTACGAAAATAGTCTAATCTTACGTAAATATTTCCCCTCTTAATGATAAAGCTCAAATTATAAAATACTCAAACTGATATCGGAGCTAAGCTTTTTTGGAAATAATCATTTATTGTTTAACTATAATCGATTAATAGCAGATACAGTGCCATCAAAACACTCGTGATTAACTCATGCAAATATTTTATTTGCGATAATCATCTTCTGCATGTCGTCCAACAAGTGTCAATTACTGAAATCGATACGCACACTAATTGAATTACTGAGCTTGCGGGAAGAAGTGAAATGTCATTTTAAGAAGGGGTTCCCATGTCACAGGGGTATCATTAATGTCCAATCGAGTTAGAAAGTAAAAATAGCAGTTTGGAAAACTTTATTCTTAGGTACATTTTTCTAACCCCTGTAGGATGAATGATGATAATTTCATTAAATTCACTTAACAAGTGTCAATCTCTGGTGGAAATCAGATAAAAATGAATTGCTTTCTTGCAAATAGAAAACATTCCAACTTTTTCATCAATAAATTAATTGTATTTTTTGTACTGTTATAAAATCGAAAGGTGTATCTTCGTAATAATAATATCCACAAAACTTCAGCATATAACTGTATTTAATATACATTGTTAATAATAATTTAGAACTAACTAAATCGACTTTAATTTTTAAATATAGAATTAATGTTTGAATTTCGAGAAAACAAAAGTTGAGTTTTCATGTTCAGATTTTAATAGAATGAGACAGAAATGACTAAAATCAATATAAATTGATCAAATTCTATTGCTATCTATTCTAATTTAGCAGTCGGATTGTCAAGTTTTATTTATGGGATCAAAACTTTTTATTATATAAAAAGTAAATTTCTATTAACGGACAGTTTATACATTCAAAAATATCTTCCTAAAATTTTCATTTGAAATTTCCATTAATAAAGCAGTTACAACGCGTTTTACCGAAGAGTACACAAGTATGCCCAGCTCTTTCAGACACGACTACGAGCAGATTGCTTTGGACCAACGATGCCAACTTTTTCATGTTTATCTTTATCATTCACTAAAATTTGTATATCAGTATCTCTGAAATATGAAAATTTCCACTCGAGTTACGAACACTACTTCGAACACTTGCGTCGTAGTTTGGATGAAAAGGATCTCTTACATGACCCAGGAATTGTTGATGACATGTAAATATAACGTTTAATTGATAATAATCTTACTGACAATCCTTTACATTTTTACTTAGTAATACAACCTTTCACACTAAAATGGTTAAAAGGTTCATTTCAACACCATTTTCATAAAACTAATTTTTAACTATTTGCAAATGTTTTAACAAATGAAATTCAACATTCTTTCTAAATTATTCTTTTATATTAAAATAAGAAAACCAGTTTTACAGGCAAGTATTCTCAAAAATATATAAGAAATGTAAAAGATGTACAATTTAAGGTTTTAGAGCAATCATTTATAAAGCTATTGTTACTGTAAACATTGGCTGTCATTTTATATTTATTTTTTATAATTAATATTAAATAATTCATAAAATGCGTGCAAGTGCGTCTACAATATTCTTCAACAACCAACCATTTAACTATCGGATTACGGATTTAATATCAAGCAGTCATCTAAGTACAAGCATTATAATTAAAATCATATAAGTATCACAGACCATATGATCCGTAAATCAAATCTAAATATAATTAACGTGAACTAATATTAAACCAAAACTGACTAGCAGTAAATCATGTTTTTCAAGCGGAAAATATTATCAATATTAGGATCAATTAAGATCAACCGACCAAATGAAATCAAGTCTCTAAATTAACATCCTGAAACGTAAAGCTAACGAAACGCACCATAAACTCAATTTAATGATACTACTACAATTTAACAACTTGTTATAGTTACAAGTTATCCACCTATAAATTATTATTAATATAAATTATAAAGTACGAGTAATGCTCAGCAACAGAATGCAATCAAATTTCTAATCAATGTTCCGAAACCTAAGGCTAAATTAATTATAAACTTTTAATTTAATACTGAAACGGTGCAACACTTTGTACTTATCAACCGTTCAACGTTGAAACGTAGTTAATGTTGGCAACTAAATGTATTAACTATCTAAACGAAATCAAGCGATGAATAAATTAATGCTTTCTATTTTTAAATAGAACAATTCGCACTGAGGACCCCTCTCCCCCCATCTCGCCTCCATCCCCCCCCCCCTTACCCAACCGCGCGAGTGACCGACAAAGAGCAGATTTGTCGTTACCCAGGGAACTACAAAATTGGGAGGAAGAATGATCGCAACAATGCAAAATATCGGTCCGTGGCAACACGGGGCATATTTTTGAGCATTGCGGAGCACTTTGGTGTCGACGCTTCTCACCTAGTCGGGCGTACAGAATTCAGGCACTCTGCGCAAGCTAGCTCTTAGGGATGCTGGAGCAGGCGCATTGACTTTATTGATCTGCTGGGGCCGGCGAAAAACGTAAGCGCATCTGTCGGGCAGTGGTCCGCCGACCGCAACCAGCCAATGTCGACGACGTGCTTTTTTCAAAAGCCTTCCCGTTAGCACGTTACCCTCGTGACGGAAATAAATCGACGCCGCACCGACGGGGCGAAGCAGACCGTGCGGTAAAATGCCATTTTACCGAGAACCACGTCGGCCCCTGGTGCGACTGCTTTCAGGAGATCCAACGGAAACAGTATGTAACAAATAAATTTTCACTCCAAGCGTAATACAGTAATAATCGTTGTAACAAATCTACGCCTTGCGGACGTCCAATCTGATCATACATGTAAACATGTATCCGGAAACAGGATCACTGGAAATGAATTGTGTTTATAATTTTGTTTTTTCCGAGTAAAAACAAATAGGATTAAAACATGATCAAAATTTACGTAATAAAATGATCAAAAAAAAGATAATGTTTTGTTAGAAAATAAAACGTACAAATATGATACCACATAATGATCACATGGTGATACAAAGTTCAGCTTCTCGAATTGCAATTTGAAGAGTCAGGTCTTATTTATATCAAAATATAATAAAAATTTGTTTTTATCATATATTTTAGTATTGTTTTAGAAATTATTTATTTTAGTATTGAATTAGAAAAAGAAGAATAATGTTTATATTTACTTTTTCAAAAGTTATATAGTACAAATATTTCAAATTTTTAATAAATAGAGTTATTAAATTCTGTTTACATTCTGTCACTCGAAATTCCGGTTTAAATAAGATACTTCGACTATCCAAAGTGCAAGCTCAGTTATTTAATGGATTCGTACGTGACAACTTTAGTTATTTAGAAAAATGCAGACTCGTGCATTTCAAATATTGCAACATTATTTTAAAAAGTGCGATTGTTTTGTATTTATAATGACTTACATAATATAAACATTCTCTAATGCTTTATTAAGCTTAATTGAAGAGGAACTTAAGTCATTGTGTTTATTTGAAAACTGAAATTTCAATAATAACATTCTCCTTATAATGAATAATTGTATTCATTGCACTTATTTATCCTTTTTTCAATTTCAAATTTTACACTATTAAAAAAAACATTCAAGACTTTCAATATGTTTAATTAAAATCAATTCAATGTACCATAAGCATAAAATTAATAATAAAAATATATTAGAATTAATTTATGTCGTCATAACCCAAATATATGAGTTTTGAAAATTAAAAAATGTAAACTTCTAAGATTGGTTTGCAAGTATCATTTAGTCGCAAGTGCATATAATGCATATAAAAAAACTCTACGTTCCACTATTATATACTTTTTACTAATTCAACTTTTAAATATTGTTGAACCAATTCTCTAATTATAAATTTCTGATATTTTACAGGTCTGACTTTTTTAAGTAAATATTAATTAAGACGTAAATATAATACTACCGAACCTCCTTAAGCATGTTTTTATAAATGTAAGTAAAATTAAATTATCATTTTATTAATGATCATAATATTTTTAACTTAATAAATGTGGAATTGAATCATTAAATAACGTCTGAATATACATTGTAAAATATATTGCACTTAATTAAATTATAAAATTATGAACATAGAAATATAATGTAGTATTTTCACATAATTCAAATAAATATATAATATTCGACTTCCATTTATAATAATGAATCTTATTAATGAAACGTAGATACGCAAGTTTGGGGGTATCATTACTCTTACAAGTCTAAGTGTATCGATCCATAAATTGCATTATTCTCAGTCTATAGGCAAACTTCTCCCTAAATTATTGAAGATTTTCGGAAAAACATTCTTTTATGTTTGGTCCGCGATAATTTATAATACATTTTCCACCGAGTACTTTTTTGAAACTTCATCTTAACTAGTACGTACTCGAGAAAATTTGAAAGTAGTTATCTTTCATAAATCTATGTAACCACGGTTATTGTAAAAAACGCGAATGACATAAATATATATATATATACACTGAGAAAAAATTACTGTTTTTAACTGTATTTCAGATGTATATCCGCCATTCAGTAAAAATTACTGATTTTTAAAAGCAATGAAACTAGTTTTAATTGCTATATTTATAAATAAAACAAAAACTTTTTCTGTTAAAAAAACTGCAATTTGTACTGAATGGCGGATATACATCTGAAACACAGTGAAAAACAGTAATTTTTCCGTCCTATTTATATCAGTGTATATTTAATATTAGTTTTATGTTATTTCGGATTTATATAATTCAAAATATGTTGAAACAAGCTTCTTGTAAAATTGTCGAGAATTGTAACAAGGCAAATTATATAAAAGCTAATAAATTCAAATTTCGGGGCGGAAATTTCTACATTTATCGTTAACGCTCATAAAATTACCAAGACCGTTATACCATAATCTTAAATGTCGTTAAGTTTACTTTCGTTAGACTTTAGTGCGAAGTTCAACGAAAGTGTAAATTCATGAAAATGTAGAAGAGCCCCGTTAACTTCGTCTGAGACAAATCGGAATTAACGATGTTTACCGTGTGCAAAAGATACGCGCAAAATAAGTAAGGGAAAATGATACTGCTGGTGGCCTCGTCGATCCTTCTCGTAGCCGGCATCTGTTCGGGCAATCCGGACGCGAAGAGGCTCTACGACGATTTACTCTCCAACTATAATCGATTGATCCGACCAGTCTCCAATAATACGGATACGGTCGTGGTAAAGCTCGGATTACGTTTGTCACAACTTATAGATTTGGTAAGACAACTTCCTTGCCATTTTCGCATTTTAATTCATTCGATTTTAATCCACTTTAATCAAACGTGCCTTTTGCTTTTAGAATTTGAAGGATCAAATTTTAACAACGAACGTGTGGTTGGAACACGTAAGTACATATAATGTAAAATATTTTTCGTAAAATATTTTTTTAAGTATCAAAGTATTAGTAAATGTCCTACAATTTTTACCATACTGAACACTAATAAGTTGTATAAATCTTGTACTCTTTTGACTGTCAATTTATTAAAGTACCAATTATAAATTACAGTAATTTTTGTTCCAACCTTTTTCTACGAAACTTTTTTGTTTCTTAATCAATCTAAAATTGACTATAACAAGAAAAGAAGCGTTATTTTGCCTTTCGCGTTTCGTTTCCTCTCTTTTACTTCAGCGGACAATTTCATAATTTAATATACCAGTGTGCAATGTATAGTTTGTTTTACGACTGAAGCTTAAAATTTTCATTTGGAAGTTAGGTATTAATATCATTTGTCAAAGAGTTATATCGGTAATGCATAATTCATTGAGACAATGTTTGCCGAATTTATCAAAAATTTATACGAACATTAAATAGACTTTTATTATTGCAGGAATGGCAAGATCATAAATTTCGATGGGATCCGTTGGAGTACGGTGGAGTAACCGAGCTATACGTACCGAGCGAGCATATTTGGTTACCGGATATCGTACTGTATAACAAGTAATTAAAGCAAAATATTTATATTAACGTGATAATCTTTTATGGCGAATGCGAAAATACGCTAAAAGTCGTTAACTTAAATCAAATTAGTTTAATTGCAGAGGGATAATGAAATTAACGATTATGATTATAGATAATGTTAGCTGTGCGTGCGGAAAGTACATGTTAATATCACGAAAACAGGCATTTTTATTTGTACAGAATAAAAATAAACATTTAAAGAATTTGCAAAAAAAAAATAAAACAAATCTCTCCAGCTGCAACAAAAATTCCTTGAATTTTTCAGGGAAGAATGCAATTGAATGGGAATAATAAATGTTTTAACTACTATTCATTTAGATTGATATACAAGACCAATCAATTAATCAACTAATTATAAATGTTTACATTCAGTGCTGATGGAGAATATGGTGTGACAACAATGACGAAGGCTATTTTGCATCATACCGGAAAGGTTCTGTGGACTCCACCAGCGATATTTAAATCTTCCTGCGAAATTGATGTTAGATTCTTTCCTTTTGATCAACAGACGTGCTTTATGAAGTTCGGTTCTTGGACATATGACGGCTTTCAAGTAAGTCCGCAATTTACTTCAAGATAATAAAGCCCTTGCGGACGCGCTTTATTTCTGAACATTAAAGTAAATGGTCAATATTTCTTTCAGATTGATCTCAAGCATAAAAATCAAAGCATAGGCAACAATAATGTCAAAGTAGGGATTGACCTTCGCGAGTATTATCCCAGCGTAGAATGGGACATCCTCGGTGTACCTGCGGAGCGCCATGAAAAATATTACCCGTGTTGCACCGAACCGTATCCCGATATCTTCTTCAACATAACCTTACGGCGAAAAACACTTTTTTATACCGTTAACTTGATCATCCCATGCGTCAGTATCTCGTACTTGTCAGTTCTGGCCTTTTATCTGCCTGCTGATTCCGGAGAAAAGATTGCACTCTGTATCAATATCCTACTGTCGCAAACTATGTTCTTTCTTCTTATATCAGAAATCATACCATCGACTTCCCTAGCACTACCATTACTAGGTACTTACTTATTTAAAGTATTTTAAGGGTGAATATGTTTATGTCTATATTAAAACATTTTACTATGATATCATTAATTAATTAATCGCGAAGTAAATTTGTTCTTTCTTGCTATTCAACTTCGTTCACTTTTATTATTTTGCAGGAAAATATTTGTTATTTACAATGATACTTGTGGGTTTTTCGGTAGTGGTAACGATAGTAATTCTGAATGTTCATTATCGTAAACCGAGCACTCACAAGATGCCACCTTGGCTGAGAAAAGTGTTCATACGAAAGTTACCGAAATTACTACTAATGCGAGTACCGGATGACCTTCTGAACGATTTAGCAGCGCATAAAATTTATGGTCGAAAAGTCGGCAAGAAGAGCAAGTTTAGCGAAGCTGTTGCCGCTGCTGTTCAGTCGTCGTCTATTGTGTCTTCACCTGACTCTGCTCGACACCAATATATTGGCGGTGAGTTGAAACATTTTTCAAGACCGCCACTGTATTAAATAAACTTTATAAAGTAAAACTCATCCCATGCACCTTTGACTTTTCCATTGGGTCTAACGATAATTTGGTTTTAGGATGCAATGGTTTGGATGCAAGCATCGCTTATAACCGATTTGTACGTACCTTAACCAGCAGAATAGGTAGTTACAATGGTCTTCCCACAGTTATGTCCGGTTTGGATGAATCAATGAGTGATGTCACGCCACGAAAGAAATACCCCTTTGAACTAGAAAAAGCTCTTCATAATGTTATGTTTATTCAACACCACATTCAAAGGCAGGATGAATTTAATCAAGTAAGAATTTATTCTTAAAAAGTAAAGGTCAACGTGAAGTTGCAGGTGTTATATAATCTGCGTCGCATATAAATGTCAAAAGAAAATAAATTATTCGTATGAACGGATTATTAAGAAAAAAATTTTAATAAATTTTAAAGTTAAAGTCATCATTAATATTAAAGCTTTTAATATTAAAATCTCGACCCAAATGATTTCGATATATTCTCTTTGACAATCTAAAAATAAACTTGCAATCCTTTCTTGCAAAATTTCTAATCGTATAATATAATTAAGAGTGTGAAATATATTTGTTTACAGGAAGACCAAGACTGGGGCTTCATAGCGATGGTGTTGGATCGTCTTTTCCTCTGGGTCTTCTCAATAGCTTCCATTGTTGGAACCATTACTATCCTCTGCGAAGCTCCTGCCCTATACGATGACACCAAACCCATCGACATGGAATTGTCGTCTGTAGCCAAACAACAGTTTTTGCAATTTAAACAAAAAAATATGTTCGAAAATTTTGTACCCAACATCGAAGAAACATAAATTTATCGAACCATTGTTCAAATACAATGTTTGGTTGTGGAAACAAAAAAAAATTGAATATCGGAATTGTCTATGAGAAATTTATTGTAAAATATCAGTTATTTTTTATCGCGACGGAGTTTTGTACCTTTGAACGTTATTAATTCTTATGAAACGGATTAAATTCTCATGTTAGTATAATTATATATCCAGACCACTAATCAAAGGAATTAGGTTACGACTACTAAGTGTCTAAAACTTACTTAAGTGTTTAAAATAGGAGTAAAATTACAGTAAGATTGGATTATATTTGTGGAAATGTAATCACGTCTATGTGAAAAAAAAAGAATTAAAGACTTCCGAACAAATATATTACAAAATGGAAGCATATGTTTATTGGGAATATAACGATATACAATCGCTTTCTCGCGTCTCGGAGACATCAATGCTGAGCGACAATCACAATAATGTTGTATAATTTGAGTACGCATATTACCAGCGGAAAATCGTCGCAATTGTTCTCGGGCTTCGAAGCGAATACTTTCGAAATCAGGGCCGCGGATTTGTAACTTGACATGACACTATAGTCAAAAGACTGTATTGATTATTCAGTTGAATTACTCTACTTGCTCCAAATCGCGTTGGACGCGAGTCAATTTAAACATCAGACATCAAAATAAAAAACAATCAAATGTTCAGTCAATTGTCAAAGAGTCATTTGTTCGTCCGCTATAGCCCTGTCCAAATATAATTTCCTGAATAAAGATGTTTCACCGACATTAATATGTAATTAATTCAACCCTGAACAATGATTCGATTCAGTTTAACCCTTGCCGATTAACTTTGCTTTAATTCACCATTTTGAATATGAATAATCTCAAGCCACTTTTTTTTCAAATTCACCAAATGTTTAAATTCAAACCACTTATCATTGATTATTGTCTTTTATTTAATTAAGTTTATGACATTTCATTTTTACTGCTAAAAAAATTTATATTATATTTATTTATTAAGAAAAATGTAGATACTAAAATATATTTCACTGACAATACCACTATAATTAGTTTTTATAATTACGTAGTTTGTAATTATTAACGAAATGTTAGTTAATCAGAAATAAAGTCACTATATGATATTGGATTTTCATAGAAATTTATTATAAGTACGGAAGCTACATTTTTGTGTGAATGTACACAGTTTGGAAACCTATTGAGTACCGGTAAGGGTTAATGTCATTTAATTCAGGTTGAGTTCTAAGTCCTTGATATATACTTCTAAATGGCACGAAGTACAAAAAACACCGTCATCACTGCAGTAAAAAATTATTCTCAAATTCATATTATTTGTCGACGTACATCGATCTTTTTATCATTCTTCTTTTGAAATTCGATAAAAAGCATCATAAATAAGCAATCCCATCACATTTGTCGATACGTCATACAAAAACATAAACTATCGAGGGAACCATACTATACTTAAATATGCCTGTGTGGAAAAATCAGTCTGGCACATATACGGCAATGGTATGGCACGTCTTCACCAGACAAATGCCAGAGTAACTCTTACACCAGGGTGATTACATAGCGACGCATCTCATATTCCATTGATATCCAGACAAAGATAGCATGTTTTATAAATAAATATATTTTAAATGAAATATTCTGCTGAGTACATGTGGATAATTGAGCCTGGTAATCCTAATAATTACCATTATATATAACAAGAATTTTTCAAGAAATTACAAGCAGTACTTTTTAATTCACAACGTTTGTTGTTCAAAAAACTCTGAACAAAAAATTGATCACATATTAAAAACTTTATTGTTTTTATTTTATCAGAAAAAGCAGTTTTAATGAATCGATGGTTGACAATTTTGCATTTTTATCGCGAGGCTATTAATACCACTATAATGGAAGACACTGCTAGCCTCTTAAGAATCAGCTTTTTAACTAAAAATTGTTTACTTAAAATCATATTTAACATGCAATCTTTATCTCGACAGCTTGACAACACATTTTACTTCGTGTATTTTACATATAATACTTCATTATATTTCGATAAAATAACAGAATAACCTTTGAAGAACGCATGATTCATAAAAAATATGCATATTTTTATTATTCATTCTAAACGTCAGACACGTGATTGCTTTGGAGATCACATTGATCAATGTTGACCAACTGATTCCCGGATCTTATTGAAATAGATTTCTAATTAAACCAGTGTCAACTAAATATCATTTGTTTCTTTTTTAATATCTTTATTGTTTATTTTTTTAAATTATTTTTTGTTATTTATAAAAAAAAAACTATATAACAATTACGAAACAATTTTCTACACATTTATTTTATTGATACGAAGAAGTGTTATCTTCAATCTGAAAAATACAGGACATAAATTGAATAGTTTTACATATTTCTTATGTTTCATTCTGTTGTATTTTAAAATGTTGTAATGCTTAACGTGGGTTATACCCTAAGTTCGTAGGTTCCTGAAAATATGCAAAGTTCTTGTCATTTTACGTATCTTTGTGTCATCTTTTCATGCTTTATTTTCAGGAATGGGGCTTTGAGTATTGCAATGCATTAATCAGTTCTAAACAAAGAATATATTACCACGTTACGCCAATACAAAAGTTCATAGCTCAGATCCGCAAGTAGGATCAAAGTTTTTTTTTTGTTGTTGAAAAATCTATAATCTTAGTTTGCTTAAATTGCTGAATAATGTTCTATTATTTGAGCAATCAATTCTTTTTCAATGTACTTTCAATATGCGTATAAACTGAATGAGTATATATATATATATATATATATATATATGTATATATATAATCAAGAATGTATAGAAAATTATTACATGATTATTATTTGAAGAGTAATGCAGAGCACATGTACCATGAAAATTAAAGAGTTTTACATTTTCAACTTTCATCAAACGTAAAAAAATTGTTTATACGACAAATAAGCGGCACTCGAAACAAAACTATACTTTTTATTACAAAGTACTATAAATTCACTTTACATTCATATTGATCAATCAAACATTAACATTAAAACGGTTGATTGTCTATTCATCTAGTGCAATGATAAAAAGCGTCATATAAATGCAATCGATACGAAACTGCTAGAACGAATATCGAGTAAAAACTAACGCCTTTACATATACATTGACGTAGATAAAACAAGAGAGAAAGAAAATGGAAAAAAAGCATGACAATGGCCAACCGAAACTAAGTTTAATTATACTGACTAAAAACGTAATGTTGAAATACACATACTGTTGAAATAATTATATCGGCTAATTAATAAACACGTCAATCATCGAGGCGAATGAAATGTTTGTAAAAAAATAACGTAATCTCCCAAAAGATTACAAAAATTCTGATATGATTAAAATATTTTGAAACTGATTAACTAATTAGCAATGTTGTTTCATTATCGAAAAAGAAGTAAATTATTGGAATGTACAGATTCATCGCGGAGCTACACGTGATTATATATATGTACAGGTTTTTTCGGTCATATATCAGTCGACGTATTACTATAAATAAAATTTTCTCATTAATTTCAGATGTTTTTTTTTTTCACTAAGTAAATTGCATTATTCTCTATCATTAACGACGTTTTTATCAATTTACAACTTTCGTATTTCGTTAACAAACTTTATTTAGTCGTAAAATATCAATACAGATTATTAATGAAGTACGAAAATTGCAAATTGCATCAAGTCAAACTTTCATACGTGTTATGTTTCACGTAATCATACGTGACGTACACGAAATTATGGAATCTATGCGAAGACTTATAAATGAGTATATAAAAAAAATAGTAATAAATCTAAATCATCTCTTTTGCATTTTGAATACACGGTCAATACTACAAACGAACGTACATACACTATTAGATACATAAATATGCCATTCCAAATTATTATGGAACCTTTTGTTTACAATGGTACTGAAAAATGAAACGTTTTCCAAATTTCCAAATACAAAATGTAAACAAAGTTTTTTTTTGGTTCGTATTTAAATCCAATTTTATGTTCATCGGATGTAAAAAGATAATATTATTTTTATTTCGTTAATTCGACCTTTCAAACATTTACAAATATTGTTTTTTTTTATATGTTCAATTATAAAAACGTTTCGTTCTTCAGTTCCATTTGTTTACAGAAGAAAAGAAAATAAATTTGCACAGAAGCTCCAAGAAATCTTGGCGCAAACTATTTGTCATTGGATGACAACCGATTTACCGTCAAGTGCAAACTTAGATAATTCATTACATTTTACCTTAAATGTAATTTCAAATATTCTAGCTATATGAAGGAGCGAGATAAAGGAGATGTTGATTATACTACAGACAATCAGCCTTTCCAGGTACCAATATACGTCTTGCAGTTGGGACAGAAGTGATGGACACTCATAAATGAATTCATACAGTATGGTAAGCATGAGCATAAGCAGCACCTGCAATTTAAAACATTGACTTTTATTTATATAATTTAACAAAAGCGTACCGTCGAGAGTGATTGATAGATATGCCAAATTCAATAGAGATAAAGAAAAATTCTTACACCTCTGACAAAGGGATAATTTCATTTTGTTACGTGAAAATGAAATGGATTATGAATTACAAATTCATATAAGTAATTGGCGGATACAAATGAAAGTAACTTTGTTACTGACCATTGTAGATAATTTCACAAAATAATGCAAATTAGGTGCACACGTAACGTGATAAAAATTAACATTTTACGGATTCACTTTGAAGCAAATAAATTCTTCAAAACAAATGAAACGCAGTCATTGCATATTCCATAAATTAAGTCATTAATATTTTATAATTTGCATATTGTATTACTTTGATTAAAAGTCACAAGCTTATCTCTAAAAGTAATACAATCATTCGCATTTTTATATGTATCATAAGATTTGAATTTCTCGGATTGAATTAAATCTATCCATATTATTTTGTGCCTGCAATATTCTTGATGAATAGCCATATATAATAGATGGGTTATTTAATTAAAAAAGTTGTAAACTTGAACAATAGCTGCAAAACTATTTCACGTAGTCTCGTTATAATAACACAGCATGACAGAAATGTTTGTAAGGACTACAATATTGTACAGAGCACAATGTATCAAAGTTATAGCAGCTTTTTAACCGAGTTCGATAAACTTTGTATACGCTCTGTCATAGTTTTAGTAGAGGTACGCTGTTCTAAATACTTCAGCCAAATTAGATGAAAAACATTGACAAAACATCACACGATAATGGCTTGAAAAATTAATAACCAATTGGAAGAATAAACACTTCTTCAAGTAATAATTTCATAAATGTTTATAAATTTTTTTACAATGTTCATAAATATTTATAAGTATTCATTATATTTCATTAAAGACACTTTATAATATCAGGATTCATCGTATGATTTTTTGCCAAGTGACAGAAACATCGAATGGAGAGCTGCATTAATATTGTAAACAAACTAGATTACTAATGATATATCCGATTGAAGTGTTTTGAATTTGAAAAATAAATGTGAGTGATGATGATAGAGAGTGTTATAGATGAAAATATTCATCTCTCTCATAAATGTTATAATTTTTAAACAATTTAAACAAACACCTTTTGAACTGATATAACGCATAAGGCATCAGTTACACTTGACCTTCTGATGTATTCAAGTGTAACCAGTGAACGAAACGCTATCTTCAATACTTATTAAACATTATTACAAATTTGTCTTTGTATATTTATTATTATTTTATTGTTATTTGTATATTATATTAAAAAATCTATAAAATTGTCACATATCATTAGTAATTTAATTTGTTTACTACATTGATACAAGTTTAATTGCAGACTAGTAATTGAAGACCAAGAAACGTTGCTTTTTTTGCCAACAATAATCGGTGTAATTTTACAAAGATTTTTTTTCAATGTACATCGTTAAATTATTAAATACTGAATAGTGATATAAGGAAGACACCAAAAAATGTAAACTTTCCAACAATTTTATATAATGAGAGATATTTACTAGTAGGTGCTAACTATATTATTTAGCTGCTACTATATACATTTATAGTATCCCTTATAGTACGACGTAGTATTTTAAAAAAATATTAGATGAAAAATGTCGTCATCAAGGAATAGAACTCGTTACCCCACAATCCCCAGTCACGCACTTTACCACCACACTATTCCTCCACTTGGACAAAACATTTGCCTTTCTCAAACTCCAGTATAAGTAACTACAAAAGTTCCATTCCTTGATAACATTTTTTTTCATATTTCTTTTAATACTATATTACATTATAAGGAATAATATAAATACACATAGATTATTAAAGCATATAATAAAATATATCAGCAATGACCAATAAATTTCTCTCGGTGTCCGACTTAAATAACATTCCACGGTAAAAGTACTCGATACTACGAATTTTCCTTGTGAAACTGAGCTGTCCATCGAACCGAAAGTTCAAAGCGTTGATTATTGAGCAATTTCCTTGCAACGAATAACATTCGGATGACGCAACGCGCGATTCGCAACGTAACTTGGAGCGTCGTTTAAAACCTCGTCAGTTTTTTTCTTTTCCTTCGCGTTAATTATTAATGACGCGTAGCGTTCGATATCGCGACACACGAGTACATCGAAATTACTCACCCAAGAATGCAGAGTATAATGCAACAGATATGGGCACTTGGCTGGTGATCCGAAACCGTCGTCGTTTTGATATTGGCACGGCAAGTGGGGCACGACATTTTTTCAGGATTCGGTCCAAGGGAAAATCCCACGTGCTGATGAACGATGCGCACGTCTTGAGGGGCCGGAGGCACGAAATTATGTTGCGGCGCCCCGTACGACGGGGGCAGGGACGAGGGGGCATTTTGACTTTG
The DNA here is from genome assembly GCA_022817305.1 of Leptoteleia sp. ZL-2020. Taxonomy (NCBI): domain Eukaryota; kingdom Metazoa; phylum Arthropoda; class Insecta; order Hymenoptera; family Scelionidae; genus Leptoteleia; species Leptoteleia sp. ZL-2020. The sequence goes on along the minus strand of JABFPN010002814.1, from coordinate 4,697 downwards.
GGGGGGTACCGGCATCGGCATCTGCACGGCTGCTGGGGCATCTAAAAATACGCCACGTCTAATTAATCGATGAGAAGTTTTCCATTATTTCACCGCTGACAAATTCCGCAGTCCCGGTGTCTTTTTGCCAGCGAAAATATTTTCATATATTAATTTATGCGACTAAAAATAAATCAATTTCAGTCAACAACTTGTTACACGCGGTGACGTCAGTTGCGGAATATTAATCAATTTTTAATTGCAAAATGTAAAAACAACGAATGAAATGCATTGTAATAAATTTGAATATTTCAGCTATAAAATGAAAAGTGCGTCATATTGAAAATAAAATGATGCAGAGACACCGCTAATTATAAATTGTCTAATGGTGCTTTTTTTCTTTTTTGAGCTTTCAAGGATATTGCCAATTTGCAAGTAAGATTTACTTTCTACGCGATAAAAAAAAAAAGAATATTATACGCGAAATTGGAATTAAAGATTGCGAGATGCGACTTTGCATTCAATGACAATAATTTGCGAAATCCCAACACCGGGGAATAAACGTTGCGGATCACGCAACAAAAGTGCGTGATTTACCTTGAATAAGCCTGATTTCCTGAAACAATTATTGTAATGCATTGATTATCATATCAAACTGAATGCCGTTTTGACAGTTATCATAAATATTGCGAGCGGGTTCTTTTTGCTCTTACTTTTTTATCGCAAGCTGTGTTCAACGACACGTTTCATTATAAAATTTCGCTAATCGATAAATCAATTTATAAATAATAGCGATGAAGAACGCACTTTTCTACGCTTCATTGTGATGCATTCATTGCGATGTTTTTACTAAGTTAATTTAAAGTCACATTATTACTGCATCATTAATGAAATTGCAACAATAAAACACAACGTTTATTGTGGCCAATAAAAAAAACATTTTGCATTGAATTTAATCAATGCAAATGAACGTCTTTTATTTTATAATAAACAAAGACAGACGACAAGTTGAAAACGCAATTCTTTATTATTTCAATAATAAATTAATTTCATTGGTAATTATTTAACTGTCTTCTAGTAGAGAAAAATATTTGTAAAGTAAAGAAATTAATTGGATGTTAAACGTAATTTTATTTATTATTATTGTCATGCAAATAACCAAGATTTCAGAATATACTTTTCAAAAATGTATTCCTTGTCCCAATGTCCTTTCAAAAATCTAGTGAATATTTGTGTATGCAAATGTTTAAAGCCATACGCGTATGTATATACCAGCAATGCATATTTCCTCCTTACATAAATACACTTATATACGCGATGTGCGAAATCCCACCCGTAAACCTTCTCCTGTAGTACTTAAATAATTTTATTACCAGTGGTGCAACTAAATTACACGATATACCTATCCTTATCTAGTGTACGCGAAAAGAAATAATGTAGGAAAATATTACAACATAGCATGTATGAAAGTGGTGGCTGTGCTGGAACGTTAATAAATTTAATTTTTCCACGTTATAAAATTATTCATAAAGTAAATACAAATTCTGTTTACCTAAGAATCGAACTGACTATCTCTTATTCTCTCAAGCTAACATTGCACGCTTTGCGGCTAAAAAATCTCTGGTTTTTCAACTTTAAATATAATATTTCAGTTATTAATCTCCTTTTAAGTATTATTAATCATTCTTTAATTGTTTTCATGTATCTATCATAATCTTAATTAATATTTTAGATTAATAATAGTTAAAGAAAATAAGTGGTTTTTAATCTTATCAGTCGTGTAATTTTCTTAATTAATTATTTCATGTCTCCATTTGTAATCTATTGTTCAATTATGTATTAATCTACGTTAGAATAAATTCAAGTAATTAATTTATGAGAAAATTAAATAAGTAGTGTAATCAGCTGAATCAATTAGTATTATATTAACTAATTAGTTTAAAAATGAAGAACAATTAAAGCCAGACAATTTCCTTAGTTAATTTTTAATTTCTGTTTATCTAACTTACAAAGAATGTGGATTGGTACATATAAGATAAAGAGCTTTTGTCTTGAACGACTAATTTTGTTCTAATAACTTTCTAAAATGTAATTCATATATTTTTTTTATTTCTCTTAATGTACAAAATTTGATACATAAAGATATTTGCGATACTTACAAGGCATTGGCATGGGCATCTGAGCTCCAGTTATTGGATAGGGAGGATTATTAATCGAAGGTGGAGGAACACCCGAAATCGCTACGGCCTCCTCGTAGGAAGGTGGCGCAGAAGGCAAAGGTGCCGTTGCGGCAGCTTGTCCGTGATCTTTCTCCATATTTTTCTGCAATAAATAAAAATCAACTTGTCATCTAATCTGGATCGAATCCAATCGGTCTCCATGTCCTACGCATTAACATCTCTGTTTATTTATTATTTTTATTTACGCTTGTTCATTATAAAATCACCAATAGATCGAATGTCACGAATTAATGATAAGTGCGAGAGAAGCCTTCGCATTTGACATTAGTTCATTGAAAGTTATCAGTTTCTTATCAAATATGTCTCACGGTTGTTACGCGCGAAACACTCCAGCTTCTTGCCATCAACAAACATGCTCACGCGACCTCTGGAGTAACACCATTTTTACCCACAAACCCATTCTAATACACTGCGAAATATATGGCAAAAAAAATTACTGTTTTTTTTTTAAAGGAAAACTTTCTGTTTTATTTATAATTATAATATATAATTTACTTTAATTTTTAAATATAAAGTTTGTATACAACCCATTTCGACGATTCTCCAAAGTCATGGCAAATGGTCAAACGGAATAAAACAAGTCGTAACGTTAATTTAATTATAAATAATTTATACAGTTTTAATATCTTTTTATTGAAATAAATGGGAATGTACCCTTTATAATATTTACATATGGCACTTACAAAAATAATATAAAGTAAAATACAAAATGAATATGCAGAAAATACAAAATAAATACGCATTAAAAAAAAAGAAATGAATATGTACTAAAATATAAAATAAATACACAGCAAAGTACAAAATACACTCAAGAGAAGTCATGTTGTCTTAGGAAGAGATACCAATTATCTGGATCTCATCATCGTCGTCGCCATCTGATATATTCTGTACAATGTTTACTTCTTTGTACTGCATTAAATTTTTGTGGTCTGTACCTCTGTGATATCTGCACTTTTCAAGTCCTGAACATAAGTTTTTTGCATTAACTTATCCCTAATAGCAAGAAATATTCCAGAAGTACATTTCTGGAATACTAAAAAAACAAATCACCCAAGAATACACCAAAAATATTCCTGAAACTGTACATTAGAATATTTCCTTGGTACATTCAGAATATTTTTAAAATGTACCAACAATATTCTTTGCTATTAGGGAATTGTGTTCAAACACGCAATGGGACCGGGACACCTTTTCGGAAAAGATCATTATGTTGTTAGTCCTTCCATTCCTCCCAGAACTCAATTTATAATTATTTTTTTATGGAGATTATAAATTTTCCATGTTTGATATTTTACCATCTGGTACTACATGTTTATTTTATCTATTTCTTTTTGTCTAATAATTAGGAAGGATTATTAAGATTATATAAACAAAATTGAATTCACTTAGACTATGAGCTCTTTAAATTTATAGAAATCAAATTTGATTTTAAAATAAATTGAACCTCTAATATGTATAAAAGAACTCGCACAATATAAGGCAATTTTAAATAAATTTTTTAGCGACTACCATTGTTTTTATCGCTCGTTATTCTTATTCAATTAAAAAATATTAAAATATTTCATCTAATCAGACGTTATCCTTTTTTGATACTTGAAATTTATTTATAAGAACATTCACTACAAACCCGATTAGTTCGTATAATTTCTAAAGCAAAAAGGATAATAGGAAAAATGCACGTGGACGTTTTCCGTATAGAAATTCACAACTTACATCAGTGAAAGTCCTTGGTTATATCAGCGGGTAGACGTAACAGAAAATGTTAACAAAATGATCAATGCGATTGAAACCAGAACACTGTCGGATATCATAACACTCGGAAAACGAACATGTCAATATATAACCTCACTCGATTAGTTCACTTGAAATATAACACTGTCTTTAATGTTATTTATGATATCACACATTTTGAGTATTACTGCCAAACTTTCTTTTAAGAACGAGAGATAAATTAAGCATAAAATCTGACAAATTCAAGGTCTCGCAAATAATATTATTCTTCCACTAAAAATACACGTGCGTGTGTACAGTAGACGCAAATGTTTGATAGATCTTTTGTTGTCCTTTTTCACGATTTAATTTATACACACCGACTCACAGCAGCAAACATGAAATAATGGCTTTGTTACAATCGCGAACTGACAATCAGAGAAACTCCAAACAGAATGCAAAGGTCGCCAACTAACTTTACTAGTATGAGTTTTTGTATCCAACTGATCGAACAACAAGTGAAGTGAGACTCTTAACAAAATAGTATGTCGAGGTGCTGACATCTTTTGTTGGAAAATGGTAACTGCAAAAAACACTAAAATATAACAACGTGTTTGAATAGCATTCAAGGAAAATATTCCCTAGACTTTGTCCTTCTCTCCCCTGAAGCAGGGGTGCTTCCGATAGGTCCGCGTGCATGCACGCGTGCAGACCTGTCTGTGTTTCAGAACACATTTACCATCTATATAACACAGAGAGGTCTGCACG
>JABFPN010002813.1:0-20552 GCA_022817305.1 Leptoteleia sp. ZL-2020 | reverse complement strand
AGTGAATAATATTCTCCCAATGCCATAGGATGGACGTACGTTGGCCGATTTTTAAATCTTGTCGTTTAAACAATTATAAATAAAAAGACACTGATTCCGTGAATATAGCACTGACATTTCACCTTAAGATTATTCTGTAAAAATAATTAAGAATACCCTAATCTAGTAATAAACGACTGACATTTCACCGTAAATGCTGTTTCATACGGTGTCTGAACTGTGTGAGCATTCCTAGTCCTTTTGCAATATATATACACACCGGGCATAGCCAAACTTCTAAAACAAAAGCTTGCAGGACAATAGAGTCTCGTCCGCATTTAAACGTAAACGCAATTGGTCATTACCGCGAATGACCAATTACGATTGGTCAACTCCGTTGTTCCCAATCGAGTTTGTATTGCACTTATACCAGTTTTGCCGTAGGAAAAAATTAAAATAAAAAAAACGCGCAATCCTACGAGCGTTCGATTTGCGGGATACGCGATCTTGATTTGGTTCGTGGCCGCGTGTTCCGATGCTCCGAGGAGCCAGCTTGCCTGACGGGTGCGTGTTATGGCATTTCTGGATGTCGCTGTCTGGAGTTCGCGACGCCGCATTCGTGGTTTGATAAGAGACGTGAATTTCGCGTTGTGCTCGTTCCTCGGTTGAGCTCGAGCGGTGCGCGCTCACGCCAACCAAATGTGCCTCAATTTTAAGATCAGTCGGTGCAAACGAGCTCAAGATTGTTCAAAAGACCCCGACGACCATGGATGTTGATTGTCCCATAGTCAGCCTGAAGCGATCCAGCAGCGCCCCGATGATCAACGAGATTAGTGCCACCATGTCTATTACATCGCCCACGACAACGAACACCAGGTTTCAAAAGCTTTTTTTCTCCTTTTTTCAACAACTATAAAAATATTCCCTGCAGCCTTTTATCATATTTTAGGTTACAAGGTTTCGCTCGTAATTGCACGTTTTCCTTGTCTTTTGATCGCACAGAAAAGTAAGAAATGTATTCTTTTTTTTTACAAACAAAAATTGGTTTACTTTAATATTGCAATTAAATTTTTATTATGAAATGACATTTGGTCATTTTTTTAAGTTCTTTGAAATGTTTTATAGAATTATCGTTTCTCATTTTCTTTGCGATCGGTTAAGTTTCGACATTTGTTTTGTTTTGTTTTTTCTTTAATTTTTCTTAAATTTATTACTTTGATGTTTCCTTAGTTTTTACTTTGATGTTTTTGAAAAATCTAGTGCTGATTAATTATTTGGTAATTTTAGTACTTGCTTAGAGTGGATAATACGTGAAATTTGACCACTCAGTTTATTACTATTGTAAAAGGAAGTATTTGAAAACTTTAATTTGCATTGGTTCATTTTGATGTAGTTTATTTTTGAAATATTTATAGTAATAATTGTATGCACTAAACCTATTATATACATTAATATCTATTGTATGCATTTATATTTTATACTTTTGACCGTGTTAAATTATTTATGGCATGAAATTTCTTAGATTTTAACAGTATTAAGATACGAGGATGAAAGACTTAATTTTCCCCTCATTGTATTTAAATCAATAAACAAGATTTATTCAGTTGTAAAAAAATATAAATTTAACATTGCAATATAAAATTGTAGAATTAGTTACATGACCAAACAAGAAATATAAATTATACTTTGAATAGTAACATTTAACATATTTTATATATTTCATTCAAATATCAATTGAGTATCACATGTGTATGATTTGATTTATTAATTTCTAAAATGGCTTATTAAAACCAAGATTAAATCTGTCCTAAAATAAAAAATAAAAATGTAACTTTACATTTTTAAGAAATGTAATTTTATTCTAATAATTTTATGTGTCTAATATTTGTATAAACTTTAATTATCAACAAACATAAAAATAATTATTGTATTACACATATTTTGAAGAGTTTTAATTGATTACTTTTTCAAATTAAAATATTTATTAATCCTTTTCTTTAGTTGTTTTTTAAAAAAAATTCACAAAATTAAATGTATAAACACATTCAGTAAATCTTATTATATATATATTCATTCTACTATATATACATTTCCAAATAATTTATCTGCAAAGAAATTATACTTTTTAAAGTGCTTATGACATTTTTTGTCAGATCATTTTTATGTATATTCACACTGTCATTTAAATTAGGTCTTTAGATCATGAGTATGTAATCCAATATTTGGACTTTAAAATATTATAATTCCTGTCACATTTCTTATTTAAAGGTTACATAAATATATCCATGATTTATGACATATGTCCTGTGACCTGTGCTTTATGCACAGTTTTTATATTTATTGCTTTGCTGTAATTCAAGATGCTGAATGCAAATCTTTAAATTGAATAATGGCAATAAAAATCTGGTAATTGTAGTTAATAAACTGTGCAAAAGCTAATAAAAATCATCTTAAAATTGATTAAAGTGGGAAGAATTTTAGTTAAAGATTTAAATTTTAATATTTTAAATGGAAGACAAAATAATTCAATTACTACAAAAAATTATCAGTAATGTTTTCCATTTTTTTTTTTAATTTCATAGTTTCTTATAGTTTATAAATATGAATTTTGATGCTTCTGGATTTAGTTTCAAAAAACTAAAATAGCTTTTATTATTTATATGTATTTAAAATACTCCAATTATTAGACTTTATGAACATCAAATTTTATATTATTTTAATTAATTAGTTAAATTTATTTTAAACGTAACCTTTCATTCACAATGTTGACTTTTTATTTTAAATATTACAGTACTTTTATTTTATACTTGAATTAAATGTAACTAAAAGAATGATTAAATTGCCAAACAATAGAAGTAATATTATATTACAAAAGAATTTGTGTTATTCATATAATGCTATAAATAAATTGGGATTAAATAAATAGTTCTTTAAGATATATTTTGTTCATTTAACAAGATAATCAAATCTTGTATATTTAATTATATTACACATTTAATTATTTTTGTTTCATTAAAAATCATTATATTTTTTTACATAAAAGTACATTAACTTAATATTTATCAACACATTTTACACTAGCTTATGTCTTGTTGATACAATTTATAAAATGTTCAGTTTTGTTTTGTAATACAGTTTTATTACTAAATCAAGAATTTAATAATACAGTCGATATTTGAGTAATTTTTTTTGCAAAATACTTGCAGCGAAAGTCTTTCTTTTCTATTTAGAATTAATTTTGAACCAAGAAAAAATTTGCCTTTCCGCCTGCCTCATTATTACTTGGTATTACTAGTACTAAACTGGGCAATAAATATTTTTTTAGCACATGAGAAAAATTAGCGAATTTCTTCCCCAATATTTTATGATATATGGATCAGAGCACTGTTGTATGGACAGGGTAGTACAATTTAATTCCCAAAAATATATGCACTAATGAATATTTTCAATGAATAGTGATTTTTACAATTTGTTATTCATCTGCACCAAAGGAAGCAATAAAAATTATTATCCGTTGAAACTTTTTACAGATGTACCTATATTTGAGAATGAAATTGTCCAGTATGTCATAAAATAAAATTTTAATAATTAATTAAATTTTGATTATATAAAAGACACTAACTCTATGGCAGCAGTCTTTGAACATCACCTTAATGCACTAAAATGATCTGATCATAAACATGCACAATGCCTGATAACATCAGCTGGTATAAAAATTAACTTTTATAGTCCAATCAACAAATTCCATTACTTTCATTCTTGGCCATTTATTATGAAAATAAATCAAATTCTGTTTATTTTTATTACAAAGAACACCTGCGTTAAGATTTAAATTTAGTTTTAAAATCAGCTAAATTTCTCTTAATCATCTAATACATTCTGCAATCATTCATTCTTTACACTCATTTCTTATTTATATATAATGCAAATAAGATTAATACAAAATTTATTATTACATATAATGGCAAACGTATCTAAAAAATAATTCAAATTTATGGCACTGAAGAATAAACGGGTTTTTAAATAAAAAACATAAACAAGTATTGTTGGATTGATAATAAGTAAAAGGGTAAATTTACGAAATAACAAAAATCACAATGATTGTTATTATTTTTATTTTGTTATTTTTCTACGTATCCCTGTATCCACTCAAAAACAAGAGTCAGTGTTGTTTGTTTATATTTTTGTATTTTGAAAACGTTTCATTCTTCAGTGCCATTTTAAATCTACCTATAAGCGAATTATTTTGTATAATAAAAGTTATGTTAATTTTCAGAGATGCCGTGTCGACGTTTAACGTGTTTGCCAATTCACCTCGTACAAGGCGTTTTAGCACAAGTGTAAGTACAGCAAATGCAATTAAGAGTTATTTCGCTCTTCAGTACGCAAATATTTTCATGATCGTGCAATTTAGCGCAATAAATACCCTCGGAGAAGAACTGTGAATGAATCGTGAATTGAGTTGGTTGAATTATTCTTCCTTTCGTATTTCTGATAGTAAAATTTTGCAAGAAAAAAGTGTAATACAACTGGAAAATAAAATTAATAACCAATTCTTTCATACGATTATGTAAAATGCTCAAAACTTGTGAGAAGTATCTTGTTAATTAAAATAAATTTGTATGCAGAAATAAGTTATGGGAAACGAGGGCAAATTATTTAACACTAAGAGAATTTCACTTTCAATAAGCATGAACGAAAGCACGTGCAACAGTGCTGTAACATGTTGGAATAACATTTTTTTTCAGTTACAGTTGCAAGTGTGTAATATTAATGACCAAAAATCAACTCTTGTCTTGTAGTCGGGGTCTGTTAATTGGAGATATTGAGGAATAAGGATTGCATAATAGTAGTTACTTTTGAATTAATAATATTGTGAAATTGATTCAGTAAACAATGAAAAAAGTTCTTTTGTCATTTTAAGCAAAGATGTAATCTATTTATTATATATCATAAAATTATTTATCTTTTTTTTTCATTTTATTATGTATATGTAATATATAATATAAAATATATTTTTATTTATAATAAAAATATAAAAATAAAAGATGTAAAAGACGTAATATATCTTTATTTCATTTTCATTTTATATTGTTGAAATTTATAGTTATTACTAATTATATACATTAAATTAAATTAAAATGTATTAGTTAATGCCTTAATATTTTTATATTTCATTATTTCTTACACAAGTTCGTATATACTACATTAAAATGCACGTACTGTACGCAAAATATTTGTATAAAAATATAACTTTTATTGCTATAAGTTTTTCTTTGTTATTTTGTTTAGAATATAAATGTACCATAATGCAATTAATTATGTTTATACGACTTTTACATTGAAATGTAACTTTTTGTTAGCTACCCATTAACAACCTTGAATATTCTTTGACTCTCACTTATATTATATAGTTTTGTTAAATTACCGCCAAGATTGATTTCTTCAAGGTTCTACTATCACTGCGCCAAACTTAACCCAACACTTTCAACGTATAAGAAAAGAGTCTACATTTACTTTCTTTGATATTATAAGTTAAGGAAAGGTAGTGTGGGTGGGGCATGATTAACCTCTTACCTTAACATATAAGAAAATCCCCGTGTGCGTTAATATTGCTTATAAAATAATATTATCATAAATATAACTGTAGAATAAATTTATTCAAAATTAAAAGTATCCAAAAACATTGTAATTGTAATGGAATTGCAGAATGAAATATTTTTGAAATTGAGCATATAAAAATATAATGTTTGTAAACATCTGGAAGGTCAAGTTAACGTTATAAAACAAGAATATTATCTATTTACATGTAAAGAATACAAAACAAAAATAATGTTTGTTTACATTTTGTATTTTGATAACGTGTCATCTTTCAGTACCATGTGATTGCAATAATAGCTTGTATTATTAAATAACCTTTTAAAGTGTATAAGGTGTAATATTAATAATCAGGTTAATATTCTAATTTCCATAATTATGATTTCTGCTAATCTTAAAACTTTTATTGAAATTGAAAAATCAATACTAATGGGATCACCAGTAGCAATGTTTAAACCTGATTAGGAAAAGTTTAGTGGAAATGTCTTAATTTTATTGCTTATTTACATATGTTTCCAAAATATAAAGGATGCAATGAAAGAATAAAAACGAGTTTAATTTTGTTAGAAAGCAGCAGGACTAGTTATTATAACACCGGTTATAATTTTTAAGAACGTTATTCTATAAGTGAATACGTGCATAATTGTAACTATTTAGAAGAGGCAAAATGCGAAAATATGCTCCTAAAAAGAAAACGTGTTTCCCAATTCTCAAATTTATGTTGAACATTTAAAATATGTTATTTGTAAAATAAAATAAATGTTGTGTAGATTAAAATAAAAAGTTTAGTAAAATTGAGTAAAAACTCAATGTTAGATTGTTATTTTTTTCTGTAGGGGATTTCAATCCAGTGCATCTTTTATCCGTTAGCTTTTACCATGTTATAAGCACTCCTCATTTGTTTATACATAAGAGATATATCATATTCTTCACTAATGCTGCTTATTAGATTAATTAGTTCCGTTTAAGACTATCAAATGCCTTCGTAAGATTCGAGGAAAAAAGTATTAATGTTTTCCTTTGGTATAAGTTTAGAGTTTTCTTTAATCATGATAAAATTAGTATTAAGTATACATTCAATATTTTATTTTGCAAGAAGAACGCTTAGGTAACGAATTATAATTTGATTTACAGAGCCCTAGTAGTATTCCTAGACTAACTCCACGAGTCAGTCAGTTAAGACAGGAAGAATGTATAGACGTAGCTGGTCGAGAGGCAGCTCATGAGAAAGAAATTCACAGTGCAATGCAAATTTCACAGTCATGGGAGGATCTAACACTCGAAGCAGAAGGACTGTCTTTTAAAGAGTCCGACTCGCCAACACAGCAGTTAAACAAAACAGACAGGCAGATCACAAAGAGGTTGTTCGACCCACTTAGTTTGAATCTTTCAGTCAATGGTCCTCCAATGTGTTCATCTCCTTCGCCAACGCGGTCCAGCCTGGGCCAACGAACATGTTATTCACCTGGACTGCACATGGTATCATGGAAGAGTAGTTTATCACCCAGTCCAACAAGAAAAGCTTTTGCAACAAGGTAATTATATACAACTGAAGAATGAAACGTTTTTAAAATTGTGCATATGAGAAAGCACATTATGTAAACATTTTGGATGTCAAATTAATGAAATAAAACAGATAATATTGTTTAGATAATATTGTGTGAGTAAAATATCGTACTTAACTCGAACAAAAGTGGTTTCAGGTTGGTAATCCTTCGCCTTTGGCTTGGGTTACTAACTTAAAACCACTTTTCTTTCCGAGTTGCATAATATACTATTAATTACATCCAAAAGACATACAAATGGTTGTAATTAAAAAAAAAAATAAATAAAGTTGCGTACATTTTATATTTTGAAAACATTTCGTTCTTCAGCGCCATATAATTATACTTTTTTTTTGTATTTCGTAATATATAAAATGCTACACACTCTTATCGCAACCCTCAATTATTTTTCAAGTTTCCAATTGTGACACTGTAAAAACTCATTGATATTCATTTATGACTGATCATTATCTATAAATTTGTAAACATTGCAGACATAATAGATCAAGAAGTTTAACAATGCAAAGAGTAATTATATTTATTTATTTGCTGTAAAGTATAAGAGAATTGATATTAGTAAATTTATTCTTCAAGGATGTATTAGTATAATTATAACTTTTAAATTAATATCTTTTCTTCTTTGCAGACGCAGTTTAAGTCCTATTGCAATACGTCCGAGTTGTCTTGGAAAAAGAAAAATTGAACTGGATGATAACGCTATGGATCATTTACAGCCACCTGCCAAACGAACCTCTAGTTTAGTCATGTCAAATGCATCGAGGTAAGCAAACTTATTATGATTTTATTTTAACGTTAAATCTTAAATATTTACTTGTGTTAATTATTGTTAATTTGTGTTCTACTGCTCTTCTATTATAAAATAAAAATATTTACAACATGAAACGAATTTAAAATGCTCAAAATTGATACATAAATGCAAGATTATATTTATAAATAATTGTTTAAACATTACTTGCAACCTTCAATAACGCATGATTCCTTTTATTTATTTAATTAACAGAATCAGTTATTGCTTTATATTTGCATGTATTTGTTCGTTTAAATCATTTACAAAGAGTTATGTACGAAATGTGATTTATAAATATCTTGTTTTCGAATTCATTTCTTATACACCCGAAGACAAATTATTATAAATTTAAAGACAATTTATATTATATTAATGTGTATATAAATTATAATTACAAATTAATGTATAATAAATTATATATAAACTGTAATTTAATTATAACTGCAGAAAATTTATTTTCAAGACAATGTTCAAAAAAAAAAAAAAAAATACATCTAGGTTGGTTTTGGTTGGTTTTGGTTGATTGGCCGTTGGTGAAATTGAGTACCATTCAAGCCATTTATTTGTTATTGATTAATCGAATCAACAAATTTTACTATTAAAATACATCTATAGTTGCATTTGAAAGTACTTTTATTTACAAATTCTCACTATTGGTGACAAATGTTATATTTGATAATTGTCTCCAAATGCGCGACATGCTTAATGTTGTAGTCAACAATACTCCCGGACCAACACAACCCCAGAATCGCAAGTTTAACTAGTTTTTAAAAACATAGATCGAGGGAGATCAGCAATCCAGCAAGAAATTTAGATTTAGTATTTTTTAATTTCTCTCCTTAAGGTGATGTTCGAGGTCTGCCGTCATGGAGTTAGTGTCTTTTTAATTTAAAATAATAGTAATATTTATTTTGTAAAATAATGACCAGACCACCATTCTTTAACACCGGGAGAATATTTCTGCCTTTATAAACATAATTGTTGAAAAAGACTGATGAAAAGTGGTGTGAATTAGAACTTTTTATCGACATTTCGTATATTCAAAACCAGTTCACACCGCTTGTTGTTTTTCTTCAAAACACATATCATTATAATCTATAATACTCTCCTAACATTGTAGAATGGCGGCCTAGTCATTATAATACAAAATTATTATCCATTTCATTGTTATAAACAAAAACATCAAAGCCGATACACAGGGCGCTACCTATGTTTTGAGCATCGCCTTAAGTAAAAAAATACTTGAATTTTAAATTTTAAGCAATGTATTAAAACAATAAAAATGGTGCAAGCCCTCAAATGCAACATAAGACGTATTTATATATATTTCAAAACGTATAATCCATCTATTATATCTATTAAATCTAGAAATAAAATTTTATTTCAGGTTAGATGCTATTTCAAGTCCGTTACCAGGAACCATAAGTTCGGTAGGTACACCAGAATCCTTGTCTAGCGCAGACTCTCCTAGTTTTTCCTTTCAACCTGTAGATAGTCCGTCGTCGTGTCGAGCAGTTTCAAACGGAGATGAACCTATGCTGGATTTAAATGAGCAAACGAAGACAACAACATCCGAACTCGCTCAAAATAATCAAAGTAATGAAAGTGATCAGAGCGATAACAGATGAATAGCGTGCTAAATTTCCGACATACCTAAGATAAATGATTAAAAATGCTTTCGAACAGAATTAGACAACCACAAATTCTTGCATGTAAAATAATTGAAAGTGTAAATAAAGTTAATTTTATAGTAAAATTGGAGTAATGTAAAAAGTACTTCACTGTACAATAATTGGGTTTTCATCCTTACAATTTCTTTTGTATTGTGCAGCTTTTAAACTCATTATTCAACTTTTCATTTTATACATTGTCGTCTTTATACTTGCAAAGTTGCCTAATCCTGTTCCAATTCTGCAAGTCATAGTTACTCCACTAACATGTTCTTTCACTGGTCAGAATTTCTACAAAGGATGAGTGTTATATTTAAAGAACCTCGAACTTTATTTTATATTGCACAATTTTTTTAAGATGGCTTAAGGGCAAGTTTAAGGCATGCAGTCCCGCAGTTAGTGTATTTTGAAATTAAAATTTAATTAATTTATATTTTATGATATACGGACCATAGCGCCATTCTGTACAACACGGGAATACAGTTTACTTCCAAAAAATATATGCTTCCTTTCGAGCAGACGACAAAAAAATCGTAAAAATCACTATTCTTTGAGAATAGTCATTAGTGCAAGTAGTTTTTTAAACCAAATCACACTCCCGTATCCACAGAATGGTGCTTTGGTCTGTATATCATAAAATATGAAATAATTAAATTATGATTATAAAAGGCACTAACTCCGTCTTAAACGGAGAAGGCCTTAAACTTCACCTTAAGGGGAACAAGGGCTGCTGTAACGGGGGTTGTGTCCTTCGTAACAAAAATTTAATCAATTCATATTTTATGGTATACGGACCAGAGTGCAATTTGTATGGCACAAGAGTACAATTTGATTCACAAATATACGTGCACTGATGAATATTCTTAAAGAATTTTGTTTAACATTGCTTCCTTTCAAGCAAACGAATAAGAAATCGTATTTATTGAAATTCTTTCAGAATATTCATCTGTGCGTACATGTTTGTGAATAAAATTGTACTCTTGTGCCCATATAATTGCACTTTACTCTGTACATCATAAAATATTAGCATATTACTCCACGAGGAAAAAAGTGGTTTTAAGTTGGTAACCCAAGTTAAAGGCAAAGAGTTACCAACCCGAAACCACTTTTATTTGAGTTGAGTACGATATTTTACTCGCCGTGAAAATGAAATTTGTTGGTAGCCCGCAGGGCTACCAATACATTTTATTGTTAAAAATATATTAAATTTTGGAAGACACCAACCCCTTAACAGCAGCCTGTGCACATCACCTTAACGAAGAATCTAATCATTTCTTCTTAGAATTGTTATCTATTCCTATTAAATTTATGTTTTGTATAATTACAAATCATTATCTATAAAATATTTGCTGTTATAATTTGTAAGAAACAGCGTCTAATTATACTACACGACCACGACTTAGTTTCTGCACGGGAGTGGAGATATCCTCGACTTAGCCCCTTGATACCAGTGTTGTTTTCAAGAACCCCTCAATCAAGTACATAATTTTGCAAATCTAAAATACAAGTCGTTGTCGCGCACTACCTTATTATTGTTCAATGAATAGTCCCACGTTTCTCATTCAGGAACGTTTAAAATGTGCACGTTAATTCGCGAGGGCTGGCTACGTCGTAGATGTGTAGTGTATTGAACATAAAACAAAGGAATAAGAAAGAAACTATCAATCAAGTGGTTGTTTTATTGTTTCTAATTCTAATATTCGCTATAGTATATATATATTGTGTTATGGTTTATGTTTTAATTACTTGTGTTAACGTAACGGATTTTAGACGTATGTTGAAAAATATAAATTATTCAAGTTTTAATATAATAGTTCGAGGTACTGCAAATATAACAAGTTCCATTTATTCGATATCTTGAAGAATATTCGGTCAAAATTTTCAGTGCATGATATTTACTAAGAGATCATAAGTAATTTTTTCATAAAAAATAAACAAAACGTTTGTATTTACAATTTTATTGTTTTATATAATGGCTTTGTTAAAATATTATTGTATAATATAAAATTAATATAAAATGATTTGAAAGCATGAACGTGAATTACGACATATTACAATAGCCTATATCTTTGTTATACAGGCTTTTGAATATAGCTAGTCCTTTATATTGTATTAAAAAACGTAAAATACCTAACTAATAAATGCAAAAACTTAAACAAGAATGGACAAAAGACAATAAAAACAACTCCTTTTATCTACATCAGTATATTATGCTAATAGTGTTCAATAATTTTGTAAACTGATGCATCCATTGAATTAATATTTATTTAGTTATTTTGAACTGTGCTTTGTCCATACTTGATCATACTATAGTCTTAGGATCTACATTTAAGAGAAAATTAAATATTTTAAAAGTGTACTCTCAAGTACTGAAATGCGTTTTATCTGTATTCAGTAACGTTAATTGACTAATGCGAAAATCATTTCATGAAACTAAATCTTGTCACATGAAATGTTAGATAAAAATGTAGGACGGTCTTCAGTTCTCAGACCGATACCAAAGTACAAGTAGAATAATGCCATAAATTACTATTAATTTGTTGATAACACCAATTGTGACATATTTAAAAACGTGTAAATATATTGTGTTACTTTAACGAACGTCATTCGTGCTAAGACTTATAATTATTAATTATAAAATTTACGACAGTGTCTAATGTACGCATTGTAGCATTATTCCAACGGAATTTGTGGGGTTTGGATTGAGCAAATGTTTTATATTAAAACATCTGTTGAAATTACATTAAATTCTTAGCGAATTGCCCATTTACTATATTTATAATGGTCCAAACGTTTCCACGATAAGTGGGTGCGAATTGAAATTGTTATTTAAATTAAAATTTTATATTTTTTTATAATTTTGGTGAGTACTTTCTTTTGTAGTAAATATCGTTTTTATACATTAAACACTGTCCAAAGTTTAATTTACACAATTTAATTTTAATGTAATTGTAGCACATATACAATTTTAGATCTAGTCTTGTCACTTATAGTACTGATATTGGTATTTTACATGTTTTGTTATCATATTTAGTGGAAAAATGTAACAAGTTTTGCATATGTCTTGTATCTATGTAATAGATAAGTTTCTTATTACATTAAAACATTTATTTTTTTTTTTGAAACGAATGTTCACTTAACTATATAATACAAAAATGACATCAAAGAGTCATGATAATTTTATTTTTTTGCAAAAAATCAATATTTGGGCGAGGTTTCAATTTAATGTCCAAGCTGATTCATACTTGATAATGGTTTTTTTTTTCTATTTAAATAAAAATTTAATTATTTTTTTAATATATATATATTTAAAATTATCAATTATATTATTAGTTTTACATGAAATTTTAAGAAACTTACTTTTGTATGGATTAATTAATCCTGAATAAAATGCGAATATATATTTTGAAATATTTATTACATTGCACTAAGAAAAATAAAACAGTAAGAAGTACATTTTGTGTTGTTTCGTACATTATTAGACAGTCCGGTGAACAGTGTAACGTTTGTTAACTTAGTACAACCATCGAGTACCCCTTGCTACATTATAGTCTTGTTTAATAAATGTACGTATAAAATCCAGGATTACTGTATTATTTTTTTCTGTGTATATGAACAACTTAAAATAATAATTATGTATAATTAAACTAATACACAAATCTTTCATAAAAATTAATGAATAAAAATTACTATCCAGTAAACTAAACTAATTTAAATTATTTTTGCAACTATAAGGTACAAGACCTCATATACTGTAGATCTTTCCTCAGCTGAATTTTGTTAGAATTTAATTGAAAAAAAAACTTTCTTTAGTCTGTAGTGCATTAAGTTTGTATATTTGTAAGCGTATTTAAAACATTCAAATAAAATTATAATAATCATTAAAAAGTCGTACTAAATATGTGTATCCAAATTTACTTTCATTATTTTAACATGCAAATGTAAAATAAATTTGAAATGGAATATTTAAAATAAACATTAATATTGTATTAAAATCATTATGAAACATCACGTCTAACTTTACATATATTTAGATTAAACTTTATAACTTACTAATTAAAATGAATAAACTTGAAAATTTGTTTGTTTCGTTATTTTTTACAAAAATATAATGCGATTAAGAGGAATCAATGCTTGAAAAACTACGTATATTAATGTAGAAATTGTCAGTTGATATTCCAGTGCAAGCGTTGGCACGGATTATATACGATTATATATAAAGCGTATTAATTATTATCTTGCACATAAAAAATGTGCATGTAAAACAATTCATTATACATACTTCCCACTGTTAAGACTGAAAAATATGCTTTTTGTAATATCGAACTTCCCTTCAATTTGGCTCTGATTAAATCTTCTTATTGAAAATATAAACATTGTATTTTTGTTCT
This sequence comes from Leptoteleia sp. ZL-2020, assembly GCA_022817305.1. NCBI lineage: Eukaryota > Metazoa > Arthropoda > Insecta > Hymenoptera > Scelionidae > Leptoteleia > Leptoteleia sp. ZL-2020. The sequence goes on along the minus strand of JABFPN010002813.1, from coordinate 6,562 downwards.
ATTCCTTCTTCTTTGAGTTTTTTCTTTTCATTTTTAATGCATATGTAGTACATTTATTTATTGAATGAATCATGTGTTAGTTTTATGAATCTCAGGCTTTAGAAACTTAATCAATTTACACATTAAACTAAATATTTACTATGAAATATTTTTACATTGTTAAATATTTTTTAATATACAACATAACTGAACTGTGGATAAGTCGAGAGTGCTTGATTTAATTTAAGATTTCGCTATTAAAAATGTACATATAAACATTAAATTATACAAATCTTTGAAAGAATCAAACGTCGAACAGAAATTATTTATGAAAGGACTAACTTTGCTTATATTTGTTAAATTGTCTTAACTAATAACATAATTCACAAAATTATTAAATCCATAAGAAATTGTTATGTTCTTTCTCTCAATACGATTATATATCTTTAATTTAGATATACATATTCAAAGTATTTGTAAAAATTATGCTGGATTTAAGAATAAATAAGATATAGATTTATTCATTTATCTTTAGAAATTTACTTTTACTTGATTTTTTAAATTAAAATCTTTAAATCATAATTTCTTGATCTTATAAAAGTTGCCAATACTATTTTTGAATGAATGAATCTGTGTGAGATCTATTTTACTGTTTCAAATTATAAACCTAATACAAGTTACACAGTACATAACATGAAATAGTATATTACTCCACGAGGAAAAAAGTGGTTTTAAGGTGATATTTAAGGCCTGCTGTCACGGAGTCGATGCCTTTTATAATCAATATATAATGATTTAATATTTTGTGATTTACGGACCGGAGCGCCATTCTGGGGACACTGGTGTACATTTTGCTTCGCAAAAATATATGCACCGATAAATATTCTCAAAGAATAGAGATTTCTACTGCTTCCTTTCGAGCAGACGACAAAAAATCGTAGAAATCACTATTCTTTGAGAATATTCATTAGTGCATATATTTTTTCGAAGCAAATTGTCCACAGAATAGTTCTCTGGTCCGTATATCATAAAATATTAAATAATTAGTTTTTTATTATAAAACGCACTAACTCCGTACCAGCAGACCTTAAACATCACCTTAAGTTGGTAACCCAAGCCGAAGAGTTATCAATCTAAAACCACTTTTGTTCGAGTCGAGTACGATATTTTATTTTTAAGGTGTGTAAAATCTATTATAATTAATTTTTAGGTATTAAAAATACACTTGCACTTAAGTCTGTGTAAAAATTTATTTATAAAAACAGAATTTCTTTTTAAATTTTATAAATTCTTTAAAGCTCAGAATCCCCAAGTTCAAAATAATGAGCATCCTTTTCGTAAAGTTGTATAAGTTTATCCGCAAATTCCACGTCTGGAAATCTTTCGGTCCAAGACTGAATAATTCCTTCAAATGTGGGCTCATAATTCTTCAGTGTAACTTCCTTAGCATCTTCTAAAAATATATTTATATTAATTGTAATATTGGTAACGAAGCGTACCCGTAATATTCAAAATATTCATCCAGTCATATAATATAATATAACGGATATATTAATAAAAAAATTATACAAACCTCTGATAAATGTGTTGGGTTGAACAAAAAACTTCCTTGGTTTTTTGTGAGCCATTACAATATCTCTCCAAGTAGCCCAAGGATATTTTCCGTCATCTGAAACTTTGCTATACTTATCAAATAATTTTTTAGTTTCTTCTACATCTCCCATGCTCTTATAAATTTGCAACTTCTTTAAAAACTCTCCAATGGCTTTTTTCCCAACAGTATTAAGCTTAGTTCTATCTACTTGCAATTCCAAGTTCTTTCCTTTTTCCGTTTCAATCACTTTAACAAAATCATCACCAGCTTCCAAACACACTTGAAGCAGAACAAATCTTGCTCTAGAATGCGCTTGCAGCCATTGTTGATTTTCAGGTTGATAAAACTCCAAAGCTTTTGCACATCCATTCCATAATAGCATCAACCAATTAATATAAATTATATCATCAGCCTCTTTCCCTTCGTGACCAAATATTTTTGCAATCTCCTTTTCTAAACTCAAATATAATCCTACAGCTTCAGCTCTGCATTCCTCAACGGCACTACCCAAAGCACCGAATTTCGAATCATAAGTCTCTCCCTCCTTATAATATTTATCAACTTTTTTACCAGTTAAAGGGTTTATCAAATGTTCATAATCAAAATTATAAGAATTGTTTCCAGTCTGTCTTAATAATTTTCCGCTACCATGGCCTAATAGTTCGTGCAATCCAACTTGAATTTCATAGCTGAGAAGCCTGTATTTTTGAACCAATTCTATGTCCTCGGCTGATAAGAAAACGAAAGTGTTTGCAGAAAGTGGCGTAGAAATCACATTTCCGAGGTAAACGTTTTTAAAACCTTCTGTTTGTCTAATTGAGTCATAATTGGGAATGTTAATACCCGCAGGGATACCTGATCCAGCAAATGCTAAAACATCTAAAGATGTAAAATCGGGCTTTAAAAAAACATCTTTCTCGAAATCTTTAGACCAGGGTAATAAGTCCAAGAATTTCTGCGAGTTTTTCACAAGAATAGCAAACTTTTCAGACATAATTTTGTCAACAATAGCTACAAATCCTTCATATTCTGCTCGTTCACCAACTGGGTCACGATAAGTTTCAATGAAACCAATATAAGTTTCAACTATTGGTCCCTTATCCTTGGTCCAGTAAAGTGAACCATCTTTATGATCATCCAGGGATCCAGTTTTAAAATGACTAATATATTTTTCCAACATATTTTTCTCTATATCATTTGCAGCGTAAGATAAGGCTTTTTCAAGATTTTCAACAACATGCTTGAGAATAGGGCTGTAATCACCCCGAGTTATCTTAAATACAGAACCCTTAAAATTTTCTTCTGGTAGAGTAAATGGTGATTCGTCGTTTGTATCTACTGATGCTAGTCTAATGTTATAAACAATTTTACCATCATTCATCGATTTGAATACTCTGGTATTCATGCTTTCCATTCTTTTACTCTGCATGAATTCAGTTACTTTTTTGGCATCTTCCTCTGTACAATTTGAAGAAAAATATGTTGTGACTCCTTTGTCACCTAATCCAAGGGATAAAAGTTTTTTACCTAAGGAATATATAATATCTTTTATTTGTTTCCACAGTTTCGTAATCTTCGCATTGTACTTCTGATAAGCCTTGGATGATTTAATAATAAGTTCAAATGTTTCTTGTGGTAAATCAGGTATTATTTTTGAATCTCCAAAGCTTTTATAGTTACCCATGTTGTCATAAATACCAGCAGCATATACCAAAAATGCCTAAAATAATTTATGATTTTAAATACACTTTTATAAGTAAGACATTATGCAAAAATTGAAATACGGAATAAAAATTTTAATGTGAAAATAATTGTTTCAAAATAAATGACAATACTTATTTGGATGCTTACTGTAAATTCATCTTCTGTAACATTTGCAGCCAAAGCATTTTCTTTCAGTTTCGAAATATTTGCGTCGAAAAGGAATACATTTTGTAATAAAGCAAGTATTAAAGGAGATTCAGGTGATATTTGAATTGGAGTAATAAAACTGCCATACCATGATGCTCGACATAAATAATGAGCATATAACTTCTCTTTTTCAGTTAATCCGTTAAATGCAGGTTTAGCTTGTAATACTACTACTGGTTGATCATTTGGTAGTATGTATGAGGACTTATCGATATTCATTTTTGTATAATTAGAGTAACTGAAATTAAGATCATACAAATTAACAAGTGAATATTAATTTTGAAAATTATGATTTATATTTTTCTTTTATTCTAATATAAAAAAACATATAAATTAATTAATATTTGGTGCGTGCATTGAAAGATTAGATTTCAAGTAAACATAAACACATATCAGCAATGAATTCAATTGCCAAATTTAATGTATGTTCTGTTAAATAAGTCTTTTATTTACAAAGATATTTTTTTATAAATATTGGTCATGGTACACCATTAGTGTTTCATATGATATTCAAACAAACAATTCATAGGTTAATATAATATTAAAGATGAAAATTATGTAGGTAAATCAACATATGGACCATTAATTTTGAAAGCGGTATGAGTCCACTTTTTAACACTTTTCAGAATGTAAATTTTTTAAAGCGTTACACCAAATTAATCACAAATTACATAATATCTCAATTTACATTAAAATGGAATTTCAAAATGAATAGCCCTTATGTTAAATTTGGCATTAAAACAAAATGAAGTAGACGGTATTGACATACGTTTGTTTAATTCAAATCCAAGATTTACTTAATTTTATATCATGACAATTTTCTAGTTTCCTTGTATGATCTACAGAATAAGAATAATTTTTTATTTACTTATTTATTCAATAAACAGGATATAGTCTTGAATGCACAGTTATTATTATATTTTAATCATAAATAATTAAAAAATACATAAAAGGAAAGAAACACTTTTTACGATTGTTAATAATAAGAATATTGACTTTGCAATGTATTCTCAAATTATTATAAAATATAGAAATTTATATTGTTATTAAGTTAAAAAGAAAATATGTTAGATCACAAAAGAAACCATGTGGGGAATATTATTTAATGAAACTAAATAATAATGTTTATAATAATTAAATTATTATAATCAAATTATGTACTAAAAAAAAACATCATTATCATATGTTAATGCAAGGAGAATAACAATCAGAATTTTAATGCACCTAAAAATAACATACATTGTTCAATTTATTATTAAACATTTGTAAAAACACTTGATATAAATGAGAGTGAAAAAAGTATACGAAACTTTGTAAATAATATACAATAATAGTAATGACTTAAAAAATATAAATCATAATTGTTTATTTTATGATTTAGTAAATAATATTTTGAAGTATTAAATGATAATATGATTTATTTTTGGAAAATATTGAAAATGTATTTAAAAATGAATAAATTAGAAATAAACAATGAAGTGTATAATGATAAAGACACAAAATTCAAAATGTTTTATGATCATTATTTTTTTCCACAAAAAAAAATCATATACACATTTTATATAATATATCATAATAATATACTTTAGCGTAGCAAATAATAACACTGCCAGGATAATAGGGAAAACTCCATTCTTTAGAGATATTGGAAATATTGTATTCATTGGAGTGTAATGAGTGTAAAACTATATTGAAAACGATAAGTATTATAAGTCACAATGCAATATAGTGAAATAACGCTTTGAAAATAATAATAAAGTCGTACTATAATTCAACAGAGAAAACAATCTAACAGTTATTATTGTTAATCATAAATATCTTATGTTATTTTAATAATACATATATATTAGTACTCATATATCCTTGTTTTTTATATAATATTAATTGTTTTTATACTGCACATTTTTAGATATGTAAAACTATAAAATAATAAAGATAATTAAATTTAATTATTAATATAATAAATATTAAATAAAATAATATTAGAAGTGTGCAACAACTATAACCCACCGCATGTAACCTGCTCTCTTAACATTTGACAAACTCCAATTTATATTCTCAACAAAACAAATATGATTTGTATTGCCGAGAACACAGTATGATCTTAGATTGTTAATTACTCTATCTTTTCTATAACAATTTATAGGTTTAAAAAATAACCTAGGATTAATTATTCTTGAATATCTAAACATAACTAAAGATACTTTTTAAGCTACCAAAACAATTACAAATGTATAATAAACTCTATTACAAATAAAGTATTGTGTCTTTCTCTTTAACCTACAGATGTGCAATAGGAAATGACGGGACACAAACTTAAAATTTTTAAACCAAATACAAATTACGCGAATCAAAAGAACATTCAAGTAGATTAGCTTTTAACCAAAAAGCAGGTTTTGTATTAAAAAAAAAACATTAAAGCTAAAACGGCACAAATATTGTAATACGTCTAAATTTTCCTAATTAATCGGTATTTCTACTGCTTATTAATAAAACAATATTTTAACGATCCTTCTGTATACTATAGTACTAATATAAACCTTCAAAATAATAAATAATCAATTTCAACCTCTTTTGAACTTGGTAACAACTGTACTTATGTATAATATACAACTGTCTGAATATATACCGGGCAGATTGGGGCGGATGCCTTCTTTAGCCTTTTTTTTAAAAAGAAAAATTAGATGACGTATACATCCATAGGGTACTTACGTAATACACGTAAGCAACTCCATGAATTTTCTGATCACGTATTGTCTAATTATTTATAGCGGCGCCACGTATGTAGACTACCTGGCTATTATATTACTGAATATATATTATATTCATATCATATCATAAAGAATATAGTAGCGCTCAGCGGTATCGGCTTTTAGCATTTTCCACTGCCTGTTCGAGTAAGTTCGAGTAGTTCGAGTACCACGGAGTTACTCTGGATGCTTACGGGAGCGGCTGATTCCGCGATTGATTCCGGAATCATGTGTTCTAAAACTCATGTAGTTTCATATTAATGAAGACGGATTTTTTTTATTCAACGATTTATCTGCTTTCAAACAATATTGTTGACCAAGTGGTGCG
>JABFPN010002812.1:0-20555 GCA_022817305.1 Leptoteleia sp. ZL-2020 | reverse complement strand
TACTCTGGGAGATTCATCCAAATGAAATCTATTAAACGAGTCTGGTTGCGGTATATATACTGATTTAGGTGTTCCGAATATTACCATACTGTTTATATAGTGCATATAAACATTTAGGTGTGCTCTTAAAACTTTTTTTTCCGTGCATCAGAGAATCTCAAATCACTGTTTTCAATGATTATGATTGACTATCATATTTTTCTCAGTGTACGAAAATGTATTATAATTTGTCTTTTTGTTAAAATAAAAATTTTTCTTTTCATTATAAAATTATAATACAATATCAATTTTTCATTTTACACTGATAGAAACGGCTTGCATTACACGGACTTTTAAGATTATCTGTTTAATTATATCTAGTGTAAATTTAGTGTATATTTATGATATAAATTCAAATGCTTTGCTCAAGAATTCGTATGCTTCTTATAGGCATACGCATACCTTTCAGGAGTATACATATACCTGTCAATTTTTTAAGCATATAATATAGCTAGGTTAAGCATATGTATACTTGTACCATGCATATATTTCTATCAGTGTACTTTTAAGTAAGAGGAAGAATTACTTCACTTGTAAGAAAAGTGAAATTTTCATTAATTCAAATTAGCAGAGCACAAATAACTCGCAATTCTATCGATCGACAGGGGTAAAAAAAAAAAGGGAAACGAAAACATGGGAATGGAGTTAATCAAAATTGGACGTTCATCGCGACCACTTATTTGGATTTGGTTGACATCGAGCGGCGAATCGTCGTTTTCAACGCGGCAATTCACCGCCGCGCGCGTCGCGTTGATTTACAAATTCATTTTACGCACTCGAGAGCTTTTCGACGGTTGACCTTTCCCGACCTTTCCCGCAAAACTGGAACTTACATATACCGAGGCAACCGTTACAAATAAGATCCTCGCTCGGTTCTCCGCGTCCTTGCCGTTCGCGGCCAATTTGTCATATTTTTAATCAATTTTCCCCGCTCCGCGAACAGTTTTTCCCGCGGTTCATCCGTACGATCGCAAGTGCGAGGTGTCATGAAAGTTAGCACCGCTCGTCCGCTGCGCTCTTTTTTTGCCCCTTTTTGCGACACTCGAAAAATCGCCCCGAATTTCAGAGTCGCCGTGCTTTAAAGCTTTCGCTTTGACTCGTTAAATCCCTCTTCTATTATTTTAATGGCACTTTGAAAAATTGGAATATATTTTTCTAATTCCGATTCCAAACATCGATGGCTCGCTCGGATCGGCTTACTGGAACGCTAGCACTTCGCAATTAATCAGTCGGTTTTTTTCGTTTGTTTCACGAAATATATAAAATTATTTTGATGTATTAAAGTTCTATTAACTTTTTGAATAATATAATTCATCGTATATATGTTTATTGAAATCGATTAGACCTACTCCGTAGAATGGCGTGATCAAAAAAAAAAAAGGCACGAATAGTCTTTGTCAAAATTTTTCAATTGGAAATTGAAACCTTAAATTTCGTCCGAGGAAAATAGCGATTTAAATTGAAAAATTCAATTCGGTTTACAATCAAAATGGATGCGTTATAATAATGCCCCTCGTAGCTTGTAAAATATTGATTGTCGTTTGTGTTCCTGGCAAATTTTCAAATTTTAATTATGAACTTTAATTGTTGAAAATTGTATTCATTAAGAAAGTACATATACGTCCTTACATGAATTTTCTTATTTTCTTATACGTAATTGTTAAGACATATATGGACCATATATGTCTCATTTTGACTAAGGTATTTGATCTATTTGGCGTCACTAATAAAATGTCAAATAGTAAAAAGTAACATAGAATTACATTTTTTCATAAACCGATTTATTAAAATTTAACAACTTAGCTTACCATATAATGGTATTCTGCCAGTATAATGCCAATCTAATAAACTTTTTATTAAAAACTGATAATTTTTTCACTCAACATAATATCGATTTTTAATCTCAATTAATACACTTTTTATGCCCCATGGAAAGTGTTTAATTAAGTATCGATTAAATGAGAGCAAAATAAGCGAAGCACTCAATTGTAATCATAACATTATCATAAATTGTTACGTAAGCTACTTTTCGCCATAAATCAATTCGATGAAAAAAATAACGCACGTGTGATTCGCGACGATGTGTAATTTCAATTTGTAACGTGCATGTAAGTTCTAATGATATTTTGAACTAATTAAAGCGTGCTCGGATATTGAACGTACTTTCGTCTATAATTAACGGTTACTCAATTTCCTGACACATCTGATAATATAAGTGAATCACAGTGAGACACACGATTAATAAGCGCAACATGGAAATAGTTTGAATCGCGGTACTCTCTCCGCGCCGCAAAGCTGAAATATAGACAGTCGCTTTTCAGGACGTCGGAGTTTGATTGTCCCAGCTGAAGGGAGAATCAGTCCTTTGGATTTCGCGTCGTCTGAATAACGAAAACGGAAATTGTAATAGCCGGTTTTGGAATACACACCGCTCCATTGATTTGAAGATCGCGCACTGGAATACCAATAACTGCGCAAATACCGCAACTAATACACACAAACCCACACGCACGCACCCACACCCACAAACGTGTACACATATACGCACACAAACTCGTATGCATGCACATTTCGGTAGAGTAAACATTTTCCAAACGCTTCTGATTGTTACAATATCACGCACCGTATGGAAAAAATATCTAGTAATAATAACCAGATTATTAGTTACATTTAACCTAGTGAAATTTCTGGTTGTTTAATTGGGAAATTTTAAAACTGTATAAATTTTCATTATGGACTTGGCATTTGTTGATTTGACTATCTTGAGCCTAGTAAAACTGAAACATTCTCCAGTAAAAATATGCCCATGTATGAAATTGTTAAAACATATATGGACCATGTTTTATTTTTACTGAGAAAATTATACATCAAATTATTCCATTTGATTTGAATAAAATGGTAAAAAGTGTAAAAAGTTGAGCAACAAAATTAAAGTGATTAATATTTTGCTGCAAAGACTTTTAGCCCGATAGAAAAGAAAAGAAACAAGAGATATATAATTATAAGGGACACGTTGTACGAAATATTGGAAAATTTCTTTTCGCTTTTGTTCGATAAAATAAATCTGCTTTGCTTTGAAAAAGTATCTTATGCGCAATACACAATGCGAAATAAAAGACGAAATAATGCACGTATGCTGCAAGGTTGTTTAATCTCCTCGAAAACAGACGCGCAATTATAAATACAACGGCGCTGCCGTTTTACCCAAGTATCATTACTTTAATAAATGTGTTCCACGAAAGATAGGTTTAACTGTGTTATTTTATATTAATACTCCTCCTGCGGTTCGATATAAGTATTAATGTAACTAATTGTTCTTTTAACATTTTAGAATTATTTTCTTAAATAAAAAACAAAAACGTTTTATAATACACAAATACGAAAGTTGAAAACTTTATTAAAGTACAGAACGTTTATCGTGATGTTTAACCTTGCATTTTCAGTTTTAAAAATTACACTTTTTCAGTGCACGCTCAAATGGTTTCAGTTGTTTCTTTATATTGAAATATGTTGATTCTTTCATGGGCATATGTTTCATTTTTACCAGAGTTATATGTATTGTTTTCTGATCAACATTATTCAACTGTTGTCTGGTAGTAAATATAATACATAACAAATTAAAAACAAATAAAATAATAACCAGAAATGTTAATTAATACTTAAATTTATCTGCATTTCAACATAATGAAGCATATTCATTCTTCATTTAAGATAAACTTTAATTAAATACACAGGAATCATGAAATTTCTGGAATCGCTAAATTTTCTATTGGAAATTCCATGTTTCTATGATTAGCAGACACTCAGTTGTGATTTCCAATGAAACTTTAAGAATAGATTGCAATTCCATTACCGGCAAGTAGCATGAAGTTTTAAATTTAGACAATTATGGCAAAGTTTTGCAGCATCGATCGTTTAATTACAACTTTCATTTGTAAAACTTTGTTTCGTACGGTGCTACGGAAATAGCAACAATGAAATATATAAGTTACGCTTTTATATACGAGTTCTCTTAACTAACGGAATATACAAATTTTACGAGAGCGGAAATTAGTAGGGGCCAATTTCTTTAACCATTAGTTTATCCGTAATAACGCTCGAATTCCGCGCTCAAATATGTCCAACAGTAACGCAACATTTCTGCAATGCGAATTTTCGAAATATATTTATTTTACGCGTCCACGAATTATCGCGAAATATTCAACGGGGTTGAAAAGAGCGAGGATCGTGCTTACACGAAGGGTTAAAGTACGTTTGAAGTTGAGCTTTATTTTGGGAAATGTGATGAAACTCGTTTAAGTATGTTAACCATATTCAGCGAACTTTAGTCGTTCGGTTAAGTTCAAACTTTGTAATGTGATGAACTTGATTTTTACCCTCGATGTTTCTTATTCTCGTTTTCATGAAATTACACTCGCTTACAATCTTCGTGTTAACTTCCGTTTTTATTGTAATTGGTGCCATCCTCGCAAACATTGAGACACTCATTTTTTATGCTAACATAAATGTCACATATATGTTCATATATATAGACTTATGTTTTAACAATTTCATATGTGGACATAGAGGTTTTTCTTAAATCTATATATGGCCATATATGGATACATATTGTCGATATATGGCAATAATTGATACAGTACATGACCATATATGAATTAAGAATAAACATTTATATCTATACATGGATGATAATAACTTGTTCCAATTCTCATAACCTCTTTTAAACTGTACATTAAGTACCACAAAAAGATGTCATTTGTCCCCATTTTTACACACAGTATGATAATGTTTATCCCAACCTTTTTTTTCAATGTAATTTTTCAACGTTTTCAACTATACGACCAGTTTGCTAACAATATTTATTATATCTTTTCTCTCCGCGTTATGTTTGTTTGTATTGAAATTGAATATTTATATTCAGACGTCTTAACACGATGTAATTCTAATATATTATTTCCTTCCCCCATGTCCACTACACTTCAGATGATTGATAATTTGTTGCATTACACCGAATTAATTGATAAACTAATTTGAATCAACTAATTTCAATTAATCTTTTCCGATTAATCGTTGCATTCATATTCATCATTAATGGACTATTCCTATCGGGGGAATGATTAAATATGATCGTGCAGAAGGTTGTCACATTTGCTACCGAATTACCATATAAATAAAATCCGATACATATCAAACATGCACATAATTAGCGAATATTAACCGAATGATGAATTAAGTGCATTTACATAATTGCAAAGTGTATTATTTCGAAATTTAAAAGTTATTTTTACGAGCATTGTAAATGCAAATGGGACGGTAATGAAATCACAATTAAATAATTGAATTCAAATACGATATTAAATTTTCGTTCTCACAGAAAAGTGTATCATTTGCGCAGTTAAAGGGCAAATTATTTTATTCCCTATTACTGGCGATTACATTAACACCCTCTCTTCTCCGTGTCCATTAACATCCAAAAGGACCATAAATTTGCTACCCCAACATGATTCGATACAACAATGAACCCTCGCATCGATTGGGCGACAAAAAAATCTCGTCGCTTAAACCAAACAATCGTCGCGTGTATCGGATTTATTAACCAAGCCACCGTAGGCGTTGGTGGGCGAGAATGACCTTAAAGAGGCTGAAAAAGTTCCTTAAGCGTGCCAAGAACCAAGTGAAAATTGAATCGGGTTTGCCCTAAGTACATTGGGACCTCGTGTTGGTTGGAATATGGTTGACCTTAATGGGCATATTTGCCTTGGGACCTTAATTATCGTTACTTGGATTAGGCCCTGATCGGGCCAACCTGATTAGGGCCTAATAGTGGGTATAACCCGATCAATAAAATATAAAACCCGATCACGCCCTAATGATTCTTAAGTAATATATTATCTGGCAAATTAGAACCACATTAAACCCAGACATTACACCCATATAACCCCCAATCCGGGTATCTTATCAAGGCCTGATCCGGAATCACAGCTGTCCGATTAGGGCCACCTATTATCCCGATCTAAATTTCCACCTGCGCTAAATCCGCGACCTTCTTCGATTTGCTTAATCAAACATCGTATCCTAATCCACCTAACCGAGCAATCTAACCAGTCGCCTTCTCCCTTTCTGCTTGCAGCAATGATCCGCACAAGGAGCGCCGACTAGGACCGACTGGCACGAGTTTTCCATTAGCTCTCGGAGCGACTTCCGCACACGCGACGTGCCGATGATCTTCCTCGGGCCGACAAGCGGACGGCGGAGGCGCGGCTGAGCGCGATCGGGCGTGTTCAACGGCTCGGGGGTGGGGGTGGGGTGGGGGTGGGGTCCGGGAGAAGGATGTAAGGGGTTTCCTGGGGCCAGGGACCAGGGGGAGATGCCAGCTTCCGGCGCGTGCACCGACGAGGAGGACTCCGAGGATGTGGAGAACACGGGGACGCGGCGCTCTTCCGACACCGGTAGTGGTTCCGGCGTGCACGTGGAAGGACTGCGGCTAGATGGCCGGCGGCCCTAAACGCTTGACCAAACGCGGCCTCCTCGTTCCCCTCCCGACCCGAGGTCAGCCGACGCTGAGCCCGAGCCCGAGTCCGCTTGCGATGGCGCCGACACGGGGAGGCTCGTGCAGGTGACGACTTCGACTCGGAACACGCGGATGCTGAACGTACCCGGGACGCAATATGGATATGCCCACGGGCCGACGCTAAGACCGACCCCCGCGGCCTCGCCGTCAGACTAACCGTTTTCTAAGTGCAATCCAAGTGTAATTCCGTATGTATACGCATATGTATCGTTTTGTTGTTTCTACAAGTGTCTGTGAGCAGTGCGAGATACGTACGTTGTATCTAAGACCTCAGGCGCGGGCCAACCGCGACGAGGAGCTCGCCTACGAGCGCAATCATGGCGAATTAAGCGCCTGACCGCCCCGTCCCCCAAGGGTTCACAGTTCATTCGACGCAAGGAAGGATGCCAGGGGGGCGCAGGGGCCTGGTAGCCCCTCAAAACACCTTTTTGGAAAATATCATCAGGAGAAGTGGCAGTCAATGTGAGTTTTTCTCCTTCCCCGAGGTTTCTGACGGTTCGTTTAGAGTTGCGCGGTTGAAGGCACCCCCGGAAAAGGTCGTGGTGCCACCCTTTTACTTTGTTCTCCAGTAAAGCTTAGTGGTAGTTAATTGACATTAGGGTGCTCTTCGTTAATGACGTAGGGAATATTGATATGTCAGGTGAAAATTTATATATGTTGCAAATATGTTCCGTATATGATATATATATATATATATATATATATATATGACGTTATATGTGTAACATATAAGCGACATATATGTTGACCTTTACATGGTATCACATATGTGCCACATGTATGGGACGTTTATGTTCACGTATGTATGTAAATTTTTACCTGGGAAGAAAAATAAATTTTACATATCCATGAAAAGTTAACATATATCTGGCATATACCAGATGAGGACAAATCACATATGATTTGCTCCTCATAAATGTCTGGCATATGTTAATTTTTACTTGGATATGTAAAATTTCTTTTCGTTCCCAGGTAAAAATTTGCAATGTATATATTATACCATGTGAATCATATATGAAGCATATATATGTAGCATTTATAAATTTTTTACCTGATTATAGTAGAGATTTCGAGTGTATTTAGTTTCAGAATTTTGTATCCCAAATATATTTTTTCTTTATTATCAGTTTACCGAAACAGGAAAAGATTCCGATAAAATGCATGTTTAACTGCTTCGAAAATGAAAGAATCATTCAACCTTCGCAATGCTATATAGCGCGAACAAGTTTATGTCAAATTCAAATTTGTTTAGCTTTATTGATTAAAAACGAGGACAGAAGTTGGACGATCCTTATTTAAAGAACCTCCAAAGAAAGTGAAGTTTGAGGTTAATGGAAGTGTGCAAAATAATCTAAAAATAGATTGACATTTGATCTGATTCGGAAACCACCTTTATGCTGAAATTACATTATGAAATTGTATTTCCAGCGAAGAAAATTTCTATAGTTTGTAGCATTATATTTTATTGTAACTCAATAAAATTAGAGGGATTAAATACCCCAGCGTTGTTTAACAAAATACAATTTTGTTTAAACATTTCATTCGATCGGATTTGCTATATTCTTTGACAGATTTATCCTTATTATTGACATCATTGTAAATAATTAATCTGAATAGAATATTTGGAGCTGAAGAATGAAACATTTTTAACATTGAACACAAAAAAGCCAAGTTTGTAGATATTTGGAAGGTCGAGTTTATGTAATAAAAACAAAAGGACATAAGAAAGTATGTAAAGACGAAACAAAAACAACTTATATTTACATTTTCTTTTTTGAAAACGTTTCATTTTTCAATACCATATAGAATATAAATAATTCATGTCGAATTCCTTAAGATTACAAATAATATTTGTCAAACAGCCTTAGTCATTTGTACATAATTTTTATGTACGATTATTACCCGTTTCCAACAAGATAATCAATGCTTTGCCTTGGTATATACTCATTCAGGTGTAAATCCCTGCTTTGTGTGGGATATTAATGATCATCCGTGGTACAAAATGAAACCGGCAAATACTTTATTGATCAGAATGGGTTTAATTTTATGTCGGGATGTAGGAAGTTACATATCGAAGCCATAAACGGCGACGAGAAATTCCGGGTTTGTTGTATGGTTTGGATACACGAAACTCATAACATTGCTTGAAACATCCGGAACACCTGATCCATTTTTTTTCCTTTTGTGCCACTCGAGAATAATACCAGTGACAAAGAAGAATTCTTGGTTTTCTAAATCCTCGCCATCTATTGTCATCGTGTACATAGTAGAAATTATGCACAAAATTTTATTACGGTTTCCTTTACTCTAACATTACGCAGAGAAATGAGGTCGTTTTTTTTCCTCCCCCCAGAATGTTTAAACGAATAAAATGTGGTATTTTTTCTGTGAATTGCACTGAGAAAAAAGTTGGGATAAAAATTATTATACTAAATGTAAAAATGGGGACAAATTACAATTCTTGGCATATTTAAAATACATTTTAAAAGAGATTATCAGTATTGTTCAAGTTGTTATGGTACAGTATAATAAAAATGTTCATTTTTCTTATAACCTCTTTTAAACTGTGTATTAACTAAGACAAGAAGATGTCATTTGTCCCTCTTTTTACATTTAGTATAATAATTTTTATCCCAATTTTTTTCTCAGTGTGTATAAATATATTGTTACTTGTACAATTCAGAATGAAAAAAAATAATGATTGTGTCGTTTAAAAGTTTAATGTAATTTTATGCTAATTTAAACATTGAAATTGTAAAAAGTGAAAATTAATTATCAAGTGAAATTAGTTTTACAAGGGAAAGAAACTTTTATGGTTTGTTATACATTAAACAGATTGGAAAAATACATAATTATCATTTAACTTTTTTAAGTAAATGGTATATAATGTATGGGAAATTTTATACCAATGTGTTATTAATATTTTTCTATATAATATATGGACCATGTATGTTTCATTTGCTATATATTTCTTATTAATTATTTGCACTGTTAAATAAACACAAAATAACTGTGGCATCTTTAATTTCTTACACTAAATAGAAAATATAATCACATTATCTAATACGTTTATTCATTAAAATCCTGCAATTAGAGTATCAGAAATAATAATAGCAATTCAGTAAATTCATTTGACTTAAGCATAAATTGGAATTCGGTTTATTAAAATTTGATGTGCACTGGTTTTCAGATTATAATGTACTTTTTCATACGTGCATAATGATATTTAAAATACCAGAGCAACTTCGTAACAACCCACGAATAAAATTAACCTGGCAGTAATCTGGAAAGCGAAGAACAATTTGGAGTTAGTATGGATTTAATCTAGCATAAGTCTGGAATTAATCTGATAAACAGTCTGCTTTAAGTTTGAATTATGTCCGTTATCCAAACGGATTTCATTATGACGCGGTTAGACTTTCGACAGACTTTTTCAAAACTAAAACACTTTGGCGAGATAATTCAAGAAAAATGATACGTGGCAACTTCGAGATTCGAACGAGTTTTACAAGTGGAAAAATCCTACAACTTATCTGTACAATGGTCGTTAGTATAAATCATATAAAAATGAAAGGTGTGGAATTATAATACTTTTGCCAGAATGTTGCCAGAAAATAATTGCTAAGTTCCTACCACTTTCCAGTATATTAAAATACGAAATTATAATGGTACTGAAGAATGAAACGTTTTGTATACGAATACGTAATGTCAACAAACATTTTTGTTATTCATACAATACCATTTTTATTTCCTCCAAAAGTAAGCAAAAAATTGCTTTCTATAAATGACTTTTCGAATGTTTACAAACATTGCTTATTTACATTATTCATTTTAAAAACGTTTTACTCTACGTTTCCATGAATTTATAATCAACGGAAAGAATATTATATTAGATGGTAAAATATAATTTAACATGGATTATTAAACAAATTTAAATCCTCTTATCAAGAATTAAGCGGATAATGACTGAGGACTATATAAATAATGAACGAAATTTAAATGCGCAGTCCAATAAGAATGAAAAATTGCGTGGCAAAAAAGAGGATAAAGAAATAGCAAAAAAAAAAAAAAGAAAAAGTAAAAGACGAAAAAAAGAACATCGCAAATACTTCATTTGGTTTTACTTGGGAGAAAACAAAATCGTGAAATTGGGTCAATATGTATGTCCGTACTGCAGAAACTTGTATTCAAAGGAAGGAAATAAAATTCCTGCGCAAACAACATTTATTGCATTTCAATATTTTGTTTGCACAAAATGTGGCCTCACATTTATATTAACCGCGCAATTATTTCTCCCTTTCCGTTTCCTTCTGCTTCGGAGCAAGTACTCCGATGTGTTAAATTACACATTTATCGTAACGATCCCAACGTGTCATTATAAATGTTTAAAATCTACCGGCAAAAATTCGAATTTCCCCGCTCCAATGTTAATTCAATGTTTTTATTCGATATCACTTTCGTGTCTGCGGTGAAAAAATAAATAGACGCGTCTATATCGATAGTTTAAAAATAAGTCCTTTGGCACGGAAAATAGAAACTAACGATTATATTAAGCTTTGCATTCTCAAATATAGATCTGTCCAATATTTTAAGATCAATCGAGGTTAATTAAGCTTTACGAGAAAATGGAGAAAATTCGCGCGTATTTTAAATAATAATCAATACGTATTGCACACATTAAAGGTGAGCGTGAATATTCGAATGGTTCGATAACAGATGTAATTATAGCGGCGAAAAGGAACTCGGAATTGTTTATGTTTAATTTTATAATCTAAATTAGAAACGTAATCGAATTGCGCTCTCATTTAATAACGCAAAACATAAAATTATAATAAACTTTGCTGGAGTCTGGCGAAATTTGAATAAACGTTGAATTCTTGAAGTGATGATAAAATTTGTTTACACGTTGATTCTACAATTTGACTAAAGTTAACGTGTATAACAAAAAATAAAAAATTTTTATTATATCGCGTCGTAAAAAGTTCAACTAATAAAATAAGTTTAAATATAGCATAAAAGCTTTAAATAAACTAACTTTGTTCGTACTTTATAATGCAGTATAAAGACTCTTTATCTATTTTTATTCTTTGTATAAGCCTTTTAAATTTAGCGAAAAAAAAAAGGAAAAACTTTTTGAACATAATTAAACAACGGAATATAATCAAAAAGTAAAATCTGCGTGGAAACTTTTTATATTTTTTTATAACAATATTTTTTTACATTTTAGTTGAATATTTAATCTATTGTTTAATGGGAATTTAAAGATTTAAACGTTTCTGCATTGCAGTGTTCAAAATAAATAAAAACCCAGGTAAATATATATATGCGATATATATATATATATATATATTTGTCATACACATCGTATATATACCTCATATATCTTGACTTTTACATGAGTAATGTTTTGGAAATAAATTTAAAAAATATATTGTTATCATAAGTTGATACGTATTAACAATCTTTTTTCAAATTGATAAGTTTACCGAAAATGCTTGAATGTTGCTCCAAAGTCCAATCGTTTCGTTTCAATTTATCGTATTTTTAAGTGAAAATATATATTTCCTTCGAAAATTCAATTTAAGGATTTGTTGATACAAAAAGGAGACAAAAAAAAAAAAGAACAGTACCGTCCGAGGTGTAATTGAGATGACGCAGTCTCGATTACCAGTATCGAATGTAAAATATATATAACAGACATTGGCAAACAGCTCGGTATAAATTTTCTCAAAGAACACACTTGGGCTCGTCGCCGTGATAGACGGCTTGGCTGCGCTTTATCGTACCGTCGCGCTGTTTTCCTCCAAAGTATACTCGGCTTCCACGCGATCATCCCAAACTATACATGATATTAAGGGGGAGCCGTTTCACGATCGATCTCCTTATTATAATCGAGATATGCTTACCTATTCACGGTTTCGTAAGTAATCGCACGCTCCCGTCTACGGTGTTTAACAACAAATAACTCGGACCTTCAATTCGTTTCTTCGACTGAAACAAAAAAAGAAAAAAGAAGAAATCATTAACCCACATAATCGGCTTATTGCAATCTTTCGATTCCTGAATTATTCATACATTTCAGCTGTGATTGCAAATCTTAAATACTCTACTTCTCAGTCTGCAAATCTTTTTATTTACTGACTTTAAAACAGATTTGTTATAAAGCAAAATATATTGATCAGACTTAATTGTTTTTTAATGCACCTGAAAATTATACTTTAAATTATTTATTGAGAAGGTTAATTATTTATTTATATCACGGTGACAAATTGATATGCATGCATTTAAATTAAATGAGAAAAAATAAATATTATATGGTATTATTTTTTTATATCGCTTCAAGGTTAAATTAATCGATTCAACAGTTTTTAAATTATGTTTATCATTTTTGCTATCTTTAATAGTAAAAATTTTCACTTTTCAATGATATTCCTAAATTAGTATGAAAGCTTCTGAATGTTACTCTTACTTTTCTTAACAAAAAAATGAACTATTTGCGAAGTGAAGCTCTTGAAAATGTAAATGCATCGAATGTAAGATAATATAACGAAATAACTGCGCATTTAACAGTGGATTAACAAATAACTTATTTCACTCTACCCTTACACATCTCAGCGCAACTAAATGTTTACAATTTATGTAAAGTACAGAAAAGCAGACGGCCTTTTTAATCTTTGACTTTTTTTTCAGTGTATAATTCTTAAAGGATTACCGCGCAGTTTACATTAAACGAAAGATAAAGGGTGAAAGCGGAGCTTTAAGTATTGCAGGTTAAACTCGATTTATTGCAGATGGACACAACAGTTAAACGTATAAAATATCAAAATATCGCGTTGGCTCTTAAAGTATTTGCGCGGTAATTGAGAACAATGCGATTACAGAGAGATATCTTCCGGTTTTTGAAGAGCGAAGTACATTAAATAATTTCGTCGTGGTAAACTACGAGCGAATCATTACAAGCACAATCGAACGAGTTGTTTTTGGGGGTTTATAAATATCGCGGGATTAATTACGGTCGGAAATTGGGAAATCTATTTTAATTTCGCGTACTTAATCGAGGAGGCATTGGAACTTGTCTCGGTACTTCGACGAGCATTATTTTCCATTGAATTTCGTGCAAATTGAAACTGGATTATTTTCCATCTAGACATCGATTTTTGCGAAGCTTCTCCTTTTTATTGTAGCCTACATTCGCTATGACAACTTCTTTTAATGTCATACTTTCGTGCTCGGACTTAGTTTACTTCCGGAATACGAAATTGGACCATTCACTCCTAGTGGCTCTTCTTTCACCTGTTATCTTTATTTTGTAACGTTTCATGATGGCAATTTAATATTGATTGACGATTAGAGTTTGATCGGAATTATTAATTTGTGAAAGAGTAACAAGATAAAAATTTATATATGTCGCGTACATTGAGAAAAAAGAAATATCATAAGTTACTATTTTTTTTATTAATTTAAGGATATATTGGAAGAAGAAATATTTTTTCTATAAATAATAGTAAAATTTAAAAGCTATGCAGTAGATTTTAATACAAAATTAGTAAAAATTGCTTTTATGATTATCATTTTTACTATGATTAATAGCTAAATACTTCATTTTTTAGGGATATCCCTAAATGAATATGAAATATTTTAAACTTTGCTATTACTTTTTTCTTATTGTATAGGCTCCTATATATGTCATAAATGTCGCTATATATGTAAAATATATGCGACATATATGTTGATCTTTACATGGGTATACTGAATTTATTTCAAAAAATATTAAATGTAATACGAGAGTGTGGATAAAGCGAAATTCTTTGTGACTTGGTTGGGATAATATGAGAATGTCAAAAAGCGAGTTAATTTTATTGGTTGTTTTCTAGAGTGGTACGTAACGATGATAAATCAAGCTGTTAACGCATGGTGCTAAGATGCTCTTACATATTTGGCAATCTGTGGTGTTTGTGTAGAAGAATTAAGAAAAATAGCTTGTAGAGAAATACAATAAGGAAGCACAAATTCGAACAAGTTATGTATATATATCTTGAGAAAGAGACAGATAAAATTGATGAACAGCTTCTTTACGAAATAAAGAATTGTTTTTCTGCAAATTAAATAAATGAATTTGAAACTATTTTCATTTATAATGTATTATTTTGTTTCTTTAAACTAAGTAACACATTTATTGAACTAAATTCACTTTAGGTATGAATTTGTTTCAATTTTATTGATTGTACGAATAAAAAATTGATATCTTTTTTAAAATATATGTATATATATATTTATATAATTTAGGTAGTGTGGGAGAAGCTTTTTTTTATTTTCATACTGAATAAAAAATTTCTTCTTCATTAGTAGTAGATTTCTCTAGATTTAGTAGTTGGTTTTCGAGTCAACTACAAAAAAGCATCCTAGTTAAAATGAAACATGTATGGTCCATAAAAAAAATTAACAATTTCATATAATTATTTTATGAAATGAACTACATAATAGTTGACTCTGAAATCAATTTTATTTTCATAGTTACAATAAGCGAAAATTTCTTTGAGTGTAGGTAAACTAAATCTAGTAAAAAATGTTAAATAGATATAACCATATGTGCCACAGTATTACCCACAAGTGGCTTTCTATGGCTTTTGTCAAAAGCCAATAGATAAACCATGCGTGGCTAATGATGCGTAAAAGTACTATTATTAGATACCACTAGAAATCCAGTAAACATCACTAACAGTGTACTGGAATCTAGTTTTATTATTCATAATTGCATAATTTACGGCTTATCATATTATAAAACAAACTATGACATATATATAAATTAGTATAAATCACACATAACTAATTTAATATCAAGTATTCATTTCTCACAAGTTGTTTCTCATCTTCACATTCCTCTCTTTTTCATATCAAGATTATTCCACATATATTTCTAACTTATTTAACATAAAAAAAAACAAATACAAGTAATAAATAAAACACAAACGAAATAAATTGCAAAAAAAGGTGACGTGTAACCTACCCAGGTAAAAGTTTATAAATGGGACATACATGTACCTTAAAAACTAATTACTAATTCAACAAAAAAAAATTACTAAGATTGTAATTAAACGGGATACACACTTTTTTTATAATATATTACATATATACCACATATATACTATATATAATTTGATTTTTACACGGGAGAAGAAAAAATTGTAGTTTGTCGTAAAAATTTATTGAATCTCAATAACCCACTTTCTTACTGTTACAAATGTTAGCCGCATTAAAGGGAGCTACAATTTTTACGACTAATAAACGTTGAACTTTGGCAATCATCATTTTTTCATACATCAAGTGCATCATTACTTAAGCGCGACGTCGCAGCCGAGTGTCACGAGAGACGCTTGCAAATGCAACGAATGCAAATTTATCGCAATAAAGAATTTCATTCCGAACAATTTAACGCGAACAATAATTGTTACAGTTTCGAGTGGTCGTCTTATTACGCTTCACGCCGCGTTAATCAACTGAGCTTTGCCACGTTTCGTACTCCCCCCTCACCCCCGCAAAATTAACGAGTCAAACGAGACACTTCTTATTCTTTGTTTCTGCTACTTTTTTTTTTCGCCTCCCCCCTACCACGGCACGCTCGTCTTTCGCGTATCCGTGTACACAGACGGACTCTCGGCGAGTGAATTAACTAACGCCAAGTAGGCCCGCCGTCACGTACGAATGAGTAACTCGCAGCCCCGGACCCTCGAGTGCTCCGAAGATTATGATGTTATGTGAAGTTTAAACTGTTCCTCTTGCCGTTGCGCGCCCGCCAACCTTGCTCACTTTTTCACGCGAGATTTCATAAAGCCGAGGCAATCGCCCGTAAATTGCGCCCCTCAGATTTATCCCCGACAACTTCACTTATTAGAACATGTTCTGCGAGGGGGAAGGGGTATTAATTTTGCTTAAGATTTCTGTCATTAGATTTAGGGTACACTGAGAAAAAAGTAATGGCAAAATTTAAAACATTTCATATTAACTTAGGGATATCTCTAAAAAATGAAGTATTTTGATAGTAATAATAGTAACAATGATAATCGTAAAAGTAAATTTTAGTATTTTTGTATTAAAAGGTACTACATAGTTTTCGAATGTTAATATTATGTACTTTTTATAGAAGAAGGAAGAAAAGTGTACATTTCCTCCCTAGACAGGAAAAGTATTGACACAAAGGGAGGAAAATCTTACTTTTTCAATTGAAATGTCAATTCTGAGAAACCTTCTAGGGCGGGAGATGGAGTTCCCTTCCCTCTACCATATTTTAGATTTATTTTAGATAAACAAACGACTTGAAGTTTATACCTTGCAATTTTTAATTTTAACTTTACCACCATTTATATTCATTTTTGCCTTAAATTAATATAACAACTTTAGAAAAACTCTTGATACGTACACCATTCTTTGGCGCACTTAAATAATTAATTTATTTTAACTTTTAATACGCAAGCTATTCAACGTTGATAACAAATATGTATTACGTTAATTTTAATTTAAACGTAACGTCATTTCGCTTTAACTTAATTAAAATATTGCTCGAACGAAGTTAATTATAAAATTGTCCGTTTGAACATTATAATTATGCCACTGGAAGTTACACGTAATTATGTTTAATTAGTATCAATTGAAAATCTGAGCGCTCCAAAATGAATTAATTCGTGACTTTCACCGTCATTGCGGTTGGCAAATAAAACGTTGGAATCGGAAAGTCAATTCTAATGCTTTGACTTTTGCCTCATAATTGATAAAGCCGGGGGATGAAAATTAAGGTCGAAATTTCTTTTCCCAATATACGGCTCGTCGGTGGCTGCCAGTTTGAGATGGAGCTGTCGACTTTTCGAGCGAAATAGCTCCCTTGAAGATTCGAGGAGCTCACATGTCGGCAAACCTTATTTGACTTCTCATCGCTTATTCAACGACTCTGTTTGCCGGCAGGGGGAGATGGGAGGGGGAGTGTATCAATTCCGCGCGGAGAGTTATTAAACGCACCGGCGATACATAATTAACATCCGCGCCATTATTCAATTAATTGGGAATAAATATCCGCCGGACTTATTTCAAATTCATAACAGACCGCGTCGTCGACGTTTGATTACAAACTTCCTGAAAGTCTCTCCCGCTACTTAAGACACAACTTTGCAACAATAATTTACTGTGAAGCGCGGCAAAGTACTGCGGAAAAGTTGGAAAAAAAACATATTGACCTTACTTTTTCCTCTTACTTCATTTTTTTTCTGGTAAGAGAAGTATTAGTCTCAATTTTTTCCAGATTGTCGAACAAAATTTTGAATACGACTAATTAAAATTTGCAGCGAAAAAGTTATTTTGAAACAGGTAAAAGAGGATGAATGTTTTGATGAGTTATTAATATATTAATAAAGTTGGCAATATAATTATATATTGGTAATATAATAATATATTGTTTTAAAATATTATAGGTTTATAATATAATAATATGATAAACTAAGTAAACATAAACATACATGGCAATTATATGTTATGTACCGCGTAACTATACTATATATGTTATACCATTTAAAAATCAACATCTTTTCACATACATGGGGCATATACAGGGCATAAACATTGACTTTTACATGGTCTAACATCCCAGGTAAAAATTTATATATGCGAAATATATGTTTGCCATATATTACATGCAAAAATCAACATATATGAGGCATATATGTCCATACATATGTTAATTTTTACCTGCGGTTCGATTCAGGCCATTAAATAATGAACGATTCCGGCGTTGCGCAAAGAAACGCTAAATCTCGTTCGCAAATGGAACTAAATTAAGGCCGAAAACATAAAAAGCGTGGCAAACATCTGCCTTTAACTGATCGATCGGTTTCGTAACTGTAGGTCAGACTGCGAAGGAAATATAAACCGATTTTCACGATCGACCCTATTTCCAGGTGTTCGACGGTACAATTTTGTTATTTGACGTCACCAAGGTGTTCGCGGTCCTCTGAATGCTTACAAAAGCGCACAATGGACGAACGAAATTGTTCCAATATCATCCGCGTGATATGTTCCAATTGAGTTTATTTTTTTAATTGGGTTACCGTCGGTGACATAACAACACTTGAGATTATCTTTAACGCGAGCTACTATCAGGGGGGGGGGGGATCTTTCATATGCTCGACTTTTAATCTAATTAATCGGCCACTTTTTCCACCCTCGTAAATTAATAAATAATCGAGTTATTAATTAATTAATCAAATATCGTCATTAGATGCTAATAACAAGCGCGCGATTTATTAAAATATTCCTCTGCTTTTTGCGGTATTGATGACTGAAACATTTTCAAAGTAGAAAAAGTTTAAACCAACTTTGTTTCTGTTTTGTATTTACATCCATTTTTATGTCATTCGGAGGTAAATATTTATACGGAGCAAATCGTATATGTGGCATATATGCGACATATATGTTACATTGTGTAAAAATTAATATATATGTCGCTCATATGGGGCACATATGAGGAATATTTACAACATATATGAGGCATATATGTGCTGTATATAACAAACATACACGTCCCATACACGCAGAAAAATGAATAGGTAATTTTACTATAAAAAATTGGAGTCCAACCCCAGAAGACAATTTATGAACATACTTATGATAAAATATGAAACAAGTACTAAAATAAAGTACTTTTTCCTATAAATTTATTGGAATTTTTACAGATTTATTGGAATAAATGCTTTATTACAGCATTTCTTTCATAATTTATCATAAGAATGTTCATAAATTGTCTCTTGGGGTTCGAATCCAATATTCTATGGGAATGTTAACTGTTTTATTTTTCCGAGTATATATACATTCTCACCTGGACACTTTCGGCCCGGCTGATCTGGCCAATGCGAGCGAATTATTAATCCAACATTAATAAGCGGATGCATTTTAATGAATTCGAACGACGTTATAATTTTTATCGTTAATCGTTCGCCGGGTTCGAGGGGCTCGCTCGTTACGGGCTCGCCACGACTTTTCCTTTTATTCGCGTGGGTTTTAACGCAATAAGCAAAGCTCGCGCGTTAAATAATTAAAAAAAATGTTTATAACTCCGTTTATATTTATATGCAAGGTGTTTATAAATTGATTGCGCGTAGATTAATTTAATACGTTCATGATAAATAAACTGTCGCGAGTGAAGTGCAAAAAATTTAAATAATGGCAATAATATTATACCGGAATAAATAATTGGAATAAAGTGTAATAATAAAAGTTATTAATATTATTATATCAGTTGGACAGATTAGGATTGGACAATTAAGTATATTATTTTTTTTTGTTAAGATAAAGTATTGATTTAATTATCAACTTGGCACACTAATAACTGTAATTATTTTAATTATATTTATATAAAAGTTAATTTAATTTAGTTTATATAAAAGTATAACAAGCAAAACTTAATAATTTAGAATTAAATATTTAATGCAGCACTTTCATTAATGTAAATAATTATTTTATTTTAATATCAGTATAGTTAGTATAATATTTCTAATTTTATCATATTGATTATTTGAATTTAGATTAAATTGATGAAGATTATTAAGATGAATATTTAGATGAATTAATAAAAAAAAATGTATGTCGATGTGACATTTTTTTTTTATATGAAATTGTTAACACATATATGGACCATATATGTTTCATTTTTACCAGGATTACTTTTGGACAAATCATAAATCAAATTTTTCTTTGTATCCACTGACTGCAGTTTACATATATATATATATAGGAACCGGATCCGTATATATACGGATTTCTATTTCTCGCCTGATAACACTGAGAGAAATATACAAAGTTATCAGAACTAAATTTGTAGAGTTGTGACATATTTAGTTGTAATAACTGTAAATACAGTTGTAACAAATATAACTGCAGTCATCAGAACTATTTCCACCGCAAC
>JABFPN010002811.1:0-20557 GCA_022817305.1 Leptoteleia sp. ZL-2020 | reverse complement strand
AGAAAAAACATATATGTTCATATATGGATATTATAGGATAAAGAAAAAATTTTTTTTCGTAATCCATATATGAACATATATGTTTTTTCTTAATCCATATATGAACATATATGTTTTTTTCGTAATCCATATATGACCATATATGACCATATATGACCATATATGAACATATATGTTTTTTCTTAATCCATATATGGACCATATATGTTTGATTTTTACTAGGGCACATAGTAAAAATATGTAAAAGTAAACATTAATGTTATTTATTTACATTTTCTAAAAGAAAATTATGAATAAAATTTGTCTTGCCAAATATTTTTATAACGGTCAATTATATTCAACGATATAATGATTATTTATTTCAGGTTGTTTATTCAAACGTTAATTACTTTTTGCAACATTTCTTTGCACTTTTAAATTCTACCGCCGTTCGCCACGCAAATTGTGCAAGCATTTCTCGCAAGCATTAAATTTTATGATATTTAAAATGTGAAGGATTTACGCGGAGTGGCTTGTAACTGCGATTGTTAGATGTATGGGATATACCGATGCGATTATTTCGCCGCGCCATCTGTTAAGCGTATCATTGTCTGCGATATATTATGTCAAGTTTTCGTGGGTTTGGTTATACTCAAATCAAATTTTCATCGACTGCAACGGGAACGTATATGTTACCGTGATACATTTACAAACATATTTATTTATTATATAAAAAATGAAAAATTTAATAAATAAGATATCAAATTTAATAAATAATTAATAAAAATTAAAAATTAGATATGTACACTGAGAGAAAACTGTTAAATATTACTATCTCTGCCCCAATAATCTAAGGCCGTTATGTTAGAAACTAAAAAAAAATGTAGTCATTTCCTTCCAGATGTAATATTTATCTCCATAATGATTACGAAATGATCGTTTTAAACTTTACTGTGCTCCTCCTTTTTTTCCCCTCCATTTTAATAAATAGTTCACTTCTTTCGCCATAACATTTCAACGGTATATATTTTTAAACTTTTTTTTATTATTATTATTAAGAATTTGCAAAGGCCAATACATTAAAATCTAATTTTTATTACATTATGCTAAATTTACATTTATTGATAATAATTATATTAATGCTTACTTTGATAAACGCTGCTATTTTGAGTATCAATTTTTATTTTTATATTTTTCAAATCCCTAAACGTTTATTTAGAAACGGCTTTTCTCCCAGTGTTACAGTGTTCCTTTAAGTTGCCAAAGAATAAAAAACATTGTTCAAATTAGAAACGTAAACAAGCAATGTTTGGTAAGCATTCGTAAGTTGCCCGCAATTAAAATAAAAGCCGGGCGAATGTTTGTTTACATTAGGCACAACTACAAATTATTTCTCCTTTTTAAATTCGTTAAAACTTAATTTTATATTAAATTGCATTTCCCCCTTTAGCTGGGGCAAAAACTAATTTAAATGTTAAATTCCAATAATAAAGTATGCAATGATAATTTTCTTGAATAATGTTCCTCGCAATGAAATTCCGACGGAATAAAAGTAGTACAAAAAAAAAAAAAAGAAGAAACATACAAAAAGGAAAGAAAATGCTTGAGAGAGAGAAAAAAGTAACCGTCGACAATAAACATTCGGAACAAAATTGACGCGAATATGATAAAAAAGGAGTCACTTTTATGTGTGTCGCTTTTGAATATTATTAATAACATTGAATATTCAAGGAAAATAAAAAGAAAAAAAAAGAGAGCGACATAAATCTTGACAGAAAGTCGATCGATGCAACACGCCGTACGTGTACGCAGGGATAGTATATATAAAGCGCATGCAGGCGAGCCGCCGCAGAGGTCGTACACAACGATAGAAAACACTGTGTGTTATTCATGCAAATAATCGCACGCATAAATGCACGCACGTTGGCCTCGAGGCTCCTCGCATTCAAAGCGTCAAAAATATCGGTTTCACATTCGACGAGAGAAAAAAAAGGGAGAGAGAGAGGGAAAAAAAACGAAAAAATATTATCCCGCTAAAATGAGTATACTGTCGCGATGAACTCTTTTTTTTGTTTCTTTTTTTTTTTGTTAATTAATTCTCCTTTAATCCAATTTTTTTTTCTCGCTTTTAATTTACGGGACGCATTTTTATTGACGTTTCGTCATTTATAAATGACTTTAATTGAACTCGATTAAGATTCAATTCAAATTTCGCGCGCTGAAAAACGAGGGAAATTTGAATAGCTCTTACGCCTTTACCGTGTTTCAGCCACTTCAATTTAATTTTACCTCAATTTCAAACACTTAAGGCCTATTTGTGTCTCGGCTGATATTTGAATTTCCCGTTAAAAAAAAAAGGAGCGAGATGGCGTTGGTGTCGATTCGTTTGATATGCTTTACGATAGCATAAATTTGAATTCCAATTGGATTCTATTATTAGCCTTATCGCGGCCGGTGCGGTTAGAGTCGACGATAATTAACTCGTTTTTCAAATTTCGCGCGCAAACGGAGGCGGGAAATTTGAATGGATTGGTCGGATTTTCGGGGTTTGCGCAGAAGGATGGCGCTGGAAATGGCGGGAAAATTATCGGCACGGTTGAATTGAAACGCGCAAGACGATGTATTACAATCAATTAAATTTCATTAATGCGTCTCGTATCTGGATGGAATAAACTTGCGTTATCCTTATACGCGACCGCCTCGCTTCGTTCCTTTGCAAAAAAAAAAAAAAAGAAGTCTGGCATCGTTCCTGCCAGGTTATTATTATCCAGCCTGAGGTCATTATCGTTATTATTCCCGCGGAAGGCTTTCGTTACAAGACAACAGAAGTTTATTGCCACTAAAGTTTCGGGCGGCGTTAATGGATATGCGAAAAATTTTGCGATTTGAAAGTTGCGCCTTTTTTTTTTCTTCTTTTCTTTTACGCGCGGAAAAGTAGGGCTTTCGGTTCTTAGAATTCCTACGTTTCTCGGCTTAAATATTCCGAGCTTCGTCCCCGTTCCCCCGGCCCGTTCGAACGCGATTTATTTTATTTGTGCCTGATATTTTATGGAGCGACTTATTCTCATGAAATTTCATTTATTTTTCGGCCGTAAAATGTGTCGCTTTAATGAAATGTATTTTTATAAGAATGAACAATTCTTCTCTTTTTTTTCCCTCTTTCTTTCTCTATCTCTCTTTCCTTCTTTTTCTCGGGAGATAAATTGGGCGGAACAATTTATGGATATTGCATCGAAAAATTCGGTCAGATAGTTTTACGGATATTTTTGCGCAACCAAAAACCGCTCCCAACGAAATTAAAGTACTGTTTTAAAATTCCCGCGCAAATAACGGTGTAAAAATGAAATTATACATGCATCGTACCGCCGCGTAATTTTTATTTGTAATCCATTTCGTTGTTTGGCCTTAAAAGAGCCGAGATTCATATAATGCAATTTGAATTTGCCGCTCAAAAAAGTGCCGCGAAATTTGAACCGCGTCAACGGTTGCCGTCGCCTTCCCCTAATTAAAAGCGCTCGAGAAACGGTGGCAGGACAAATAAACTCGCTTAATTGGTACTCCGCGACTTGGACTTATGTTTGAAAATTAATAACAATTTATAGAGGGCGCAACAATCGCGAAACATTTGCCGGAAGAATTTATCGTAATTTCGTGGAATTTGAATAAATCGGTCGGCCTCCCCCGGACTGCCGTTTGAAATTTACATCGCCCCGTTCTGCGTTTGTGGAAGTTTCGTTTGCGGAACGCGACGGCATAAAATATGAAATCGGATTAAAAGTTTGCAAAGTGTCGATCGCCGGGCTATTTTGCGTACATAAGGCGCTTTTCTTTTCGCCGCGGCAACTTTCCGTCGGCGGGAGGAGTGGTGGGGGGGAAGAAGGGGAAGAACTGCGAGCGCAATAAAATTACGCCGGGCGAACTAAAATATAGGCGACGTCGCGCAACTCCTCGGATGCCGGGAGTGTCTGTATTGACATCCCATGAAGTTATTCGACTCTATTCCGACAATTCTTTTCGTTCAAAGAATATTTGTTTGCTCGCCGTTAAAAGAATGAACTGTTTTTCCTGCGCTTTAAGTTCGGAATTTTTATGCCCCCGGCGGGAGGAATATTTCAAAAGTTTATAAGATATTGGAGGGAAATTTATAGAATATATATATAAAAAAAAAAGAGGCCGCTGCCAAGGTGAATAACGTAGGATTTACTTGTAAATAAGTGGTGGCGCGAGATTTTTTTTTCGACTCGCAATACTTTTCGCGAAGACAAATGACCCGGGTAAAATTTTGTAATTGTACAGAAAAATAGATTCTTAATGACGGTTAATGGTGGCGTTTAATCACACTCTTGACCCAATTGTTTGGAAAATAATTGAGAGATATATATTCTTCATAAAGTAACCGTAGTAAAAATGAAATATATATGGTTCGTATATATTTTAACAATTTTATATAAGAACATATAATATATATATATGGAATCTGTACGAGTCATACATGGAATATATATGGGTCATATATGGATCGTGTAGGAGTCATATATGGAATCTATACGAGTCATATATGGAATATATATGGGTCATATATGGAGCATATATGGAACATATATAGGTCATATATGGAAGATATATGTCGTCTATATAAATTGTTTACCTGGGAAAATAAAAAATTCATATATGGGCATATATGTTTATCCTTAATCCATATATGGCCATATATGGTTGACATATGGATTATAATTGATTCCAATATAAGGAAATTATTAAAAGATTATATATGTCTTGAATATTATATGAATTATCATCATATATCAACCATATATCGTCATATACAGTCATATATAAATTAAGAAAAAAAAAGACATTGTTAAAATATACATAGACTATATATGCTTCATTTTTATTAGGATAAGATTCCTCTTATCAGTTCAACGTTGTTTTTATTTTGCATCGAGCGTAAAGCATTTAAACTATAATTAAAGAGAAACTGCAGTTCATCCATAATACAAAAATAAATACCGACAAATTTTTATACCGTATACTCTCCTTACGAAACCACTCTTGTTGTTGTTTTGTTTTTCTCTCGAGTAGCGAGCGCTCTTTCTGGAATTTCAAGCATTTCTTTTTACATTTAAACAATTCTCCGTTCAAAAAATAAAACAAACTTTACGGTTTATTAAAATGTCTCATTTTCATTTTAAACGAAAATTCTTTGTATATTCGACAGTTATCATTTTTTATTTAAAATTGTTCGCTTTATTTTAGATAATTTTAATAAAAAAAAAATACGAAAGAAATTGCTTTGAAATAAATATATTTTATTTGAGATTGTACGTAACACTTGTATATAAAACGAAACGTTAACAATAGAGAAAATAATTTGTATTATTTGTATGTAATTTTCTTTATAATATTTTAATACACTGTTTTGCTTAGCCTGGTTCGCAACACAGAGACATCTAGTTAACAAAACATAAACAGTGCGTTCGAAAAAGTCGATAACAATTTAGTCCGTGTTATTTACGTAAACAAAGTGGCCGGTGCGTTGTTTGGCGTCGTTATTATTTTGGCATTCTAATATTTCACCAGTAAGTAACAACATTGTGGCTATTACATTAAAGTAATTAGCATTATTGCTTATTTAATACCTGAATTGTGTAAAAAGGAAGCTATATATTATCAGTTTAAAACGCTGTATTATTTATACGCGGGAAGAAAAAAGAAGTGTTCGCATTGGCGGGTAAACATTAGTGAAGAATACATTTCATTTGCAGAATAAATAAAACAAAGAAATACTTTAATTTCACTATGTTGAGGATTAGGTAAGTTTGTATAAGTGAATCAGTGTATATAATATCATATTTTTATATAATTCAATGAGTTTGTTCGGTTAGTTTTCATGAACTTGATTCGGATAATTTTTTTTTCCGCGTATAGGTTAACTTGGAATTTAGTTTACTGTAGCTTGATGCGCGCTGTCTTTTTTTTACATTGTAACGTTATTTCTTCTTCCTATATAAAGATTTTTTAAAAGATAAACTTTCATTTAATAATGACACAACTCTTGTGACGTTGAAATTATATTGACAATGTATTTTCAACAATGCATTTCTATGAATTTCTCGAAATTTAATAATTCAGTTTTTATTTGATTCTAGGAAAAGGCGTTTTTTTATTAAAATTGGGAATTAAATGCGAAATGAAGTAGAGAGAGAAAACTTTGAATTCGCCATTTTATACGACGAAATATTATTTGATAATGAAAAATTGTCTGATGTGTAATTGTTCTTGGGAGTTACATTGGCAAGTATAACCTCTATTTGAATGCACATTAATACGCTCATTTTCTAAGGTTTAATTTATCTGGGAGGCTTTATTTTTGGTAGACAAACATCTCTGATATAACTTTATCAACGTCTGTTAAATCGTCGGGAATGAATCATGTCGGTGTGCAACGGCCTTTAGGCGAGCGAAGGGCTTCGGCGGGAAAGGGACGGATTGACGCGCGGTCGATTGGTGGGACGGAGACGGCGACGCAGAATGGAGATAACATGTCCCGGAAACGAAGAGTTTCACGGCGAGAGAGAGAGAGAGAGAGAGAGAGAGAGAGAGAGAGGGAGCGAAATGTGCCATCTTAGGAATTATATTGCGGAGAAAAGGCGACGCGGGGTTCGACTGAAACAAAATAAAACGGGACAGCGTTTTAAACGCAGTCCAAGTGAACGGAATTATTATTTATTGATTCGGTAATGAACTCGGGAATAAGCTTATTTGTGAAAGTCAAACAATCGAAATGATTTCGCGCATAAATGCGTGTTGGATAATGAAGTCTTTAGTTAACGAGGGGGGAAGGGTCTTTTATATATTATTTATATGTATTATACTGAAACGGTGTGTATGCATATTGTTAAAACGTTGTAGATGAATTTTTTTTATGGTGCATATATGGTCGATATATGTTTTAATTATTTCATAGAAGGAAATGAAAATTCCATGTATGGACGTGTGTTTTTCTTTTCTTAATCCATAGTTGATATAATATTCTAACCATATATGGAAATCAGTTATGGTCATATATGGATTAAGGAAGAAACATATATGTCCATGTATGAATTTTTTATTTCCTTATATGAAATTGTTAAAACATATATGGACTATGGATGGACTATATATAGACTAAATATGGGTCATATATGAACTATATGGACCATATATAGGCTAAATATGGGTCATATGGACCTACATAGATTAAATATGAACCATACATGGACTACATGTGAACCATATATGGACTATATATGAGTCATATATGGACCATATATGTTTCATTTTTACTACAGTATTATTAATGAAGGTAAATTTTTTAAATTCTTGGAATTCATTTAATCTGAAATCTGGATGAATATTTTTAAAAATTACTAAAGAAGGATAATTAAAAACTAATTTTGAGATTATTTCCATTAAATTAACACAATCACTCGATTAATTCTACAAAATTACGTTTATTTCACATCACAGATAATTGGATCGCGTTAATTTAAACATCATAATTTGTAATCTCTTTCGTTAACCGTTCGATATAATACTATAATAACGCAATTCTTTATATTAATTTATAGTGAAATTTCTATAGCGAAACGCCGAGCGTTTCATTGTACTATAACTTGAATACATTGTTGATATACATTAAATTCCGTGGCTCGAGGTCAGACAATTCAGTGTTTCGAGGAAAAGTTTCAAATCTCTATCGAACCAGAAATTAAGCCGCGCCAGTTTATATTCAGATTGTATATATAACCATTAATTATTTCATGAAAAGAGTACTTAAAGTGAAGTTTATTTCACTTATTCTCACGCGCTCAAAATAATATTTTTTCGTTGCATTACAATTTCATCGTAATCAAGTTTTTAAAAAAAATATTACATTTTTTTTCTATTTCCACAGTTATATTTTAACCATAATATAATACAACCCCCCTCTCCTCCCCGTCATAACTATAAATTTCGAGCACATTAAATAGTAACTTCATGAAATTTTCCGGCTCGAAGTAGCATTTTATGTTCGCGTTCAAATTCATGAATAAATCAGCCGAAATTATTTAAGAGAGAAATTTTTGCCAAAAATGGTGGAACCAAAAAAAAAAGAAGCTACATTAACGCCATCTGTTTTGAAGGATCGTCCCGTGGAAAATTATTTGCCATGATTAAGTCGAGTTGGGGGAATTTAACGCGGTTAAGATGATGGTTTGAAAATGCTCTTTAATCGAGAGTAGAAAATGAAATGGCGAAATCGATCGTTCGAGTCCGTGTCAAGAGCAAAGTGAGAATGATACGGAGGTAGGGAAAAAAAAAGAGCGGGAAAAACGCGATAGAGCGGCGGGAGGATATCATTGGACGGTTTCGCAGAGAATGCAGCTGTGCGGCGAAACGAGATTAACACTATAAATACCGGGACGCCAAACGATAGCGCGCCGCGCGAATGAAAGACAGAGACGAACTTACGGGTGGCCGCGGCGGCGGGAGGGGGAGGGAGAGAGGCTCCAACTTTTGAAGTGGATTGTACTCTCAAATCATTGGAAATAGTTATGCCCAGTGGTGCTCACCATTGGGAAACCGTGCACGCCCTCGAATCCATTCAATTATGTAACGCCACCCAATTTGTTACTCTTTATTACTAAACGCCACTTAATAAACCGTTAAATACTGCCTCGACAATTTTTACGAGTTATAATAATGTTATACCACTTTTCCTTGGAATGACGAGCCACGGTATGCTTTTTCATTGAAGTTTTCTTTTTTTTTAATCAAAAATAACTGTGAATAACGAAATTGCGCGTTTGAATTTCAAATTTTCCCGCCGTTTAGAAGGGCGCGAAATTCGAAAGGGAACTTTGGGATGAATTTTAATGAAATCTTTTTTCTGGGTTTTTGGAGAATAATTGTGGTGATTCTTTAATGTATTATAGTGTTTTTTAATGAAATTTGTGGAATGTTTTAATTTATTGATGTTAGTTGGATAATAATTTGTTTGTTTTTAATTTAACTTTAATTATAATTTAGTTTTATGGCAAATTATGGTTAAGGATGGGCAAGTAAGGGACGCGGAATGGAAATTTGCATATCGGTTATTCCGAAACAATGATAATCGATATGAATAATAATAATTATATTGGTAATAATAGCGTTATGCAAATTAAACGTACAGCACAGTCGATTTAGCGTGTCGTTAATATTGCGAAAGGTGAGAAAGTGTGTCATACCCAGCCGACCAATAACAACAATATTAAGATTTATTCTCAATAGACAGTTTTTGAAATAAATCAATGACGTTTTCACTCTTAAATGGAGTGACAATGAAAAAGCCCGGGAAATTTCAAATTTGTCCCTTTTTGCAATCCAACATTATATATAAAGTAAATACAGTGTTGAACGTGGAATTGAATGCAAATAAATAGAGCATAAAAAATAGGAATTATTTGGAACATTAAATTTTATTACTTGCCTGTGTTTTTGGCGCGAATTTCAAAAAAAAAAAAGAAAGCATTTCTTTCAATTACACAAAATGAACAATTTTTTTTATTTACAAATTAAAATATTTTATTGAATGGGAAATCCCTTTTTTGGGCGGAGAAAAAGTAGAACAAAAGTTTTTTTATTTTTTTTCACTTTGATATTTTAATAAAACTTTAACAGTGCACTTTTACAGCAATCGTAAAATTGAGGGAAAAAATTGTAATAGAAATCCAATGTTTGACGAGAATATTATATATATATTTGATTGAGTACAATCTTCGCCTAGTTTGGTGCCTACAGTTTTTCCTTTTCCCTCTCTCTCTCTCTCTCTCTCTCTCTCTCTCGCTCCCGGCCAGCCGGGCCGCCTCGCTCTCTCCTTCTCTATTTTCGTATTCGTTATTGATGGCGTGCATTGGTTTCGCTCGCTTCGTTAATCACGTCGTGTCGCGCGCACGTCGTCGTGAAATTGTGAAAAACGAGTTGTAGCAGAGCTCGTAATTTTTGCCGGGAAGGTTATTGCAATTCCGCTTAAGTATTCGTCAAAGATTTCGCGCGCGCTCGCGAGCATTTATTTATTCCGCATTATGCCGGTTCATTACTTTTCTTCATTAACATAACGTAACGCGAACGTTGATACGCGATGAATTTATTGCCGCGGCGAGGTGCTTTTTATTTTACGCCTCGTTTAATAACCGGCGTGGAATAACGTGGGAAAACAATGGGGCAATCAAGTAAAAAAGAAAAGAGAGAGAGTGAGAGTGAGACAGGGGGAAAAAAAGAATGGAAAAAGATAAAGAAGCAATGTTAACACCAAGCGATGAATTTGAGTGTCTATTATCTTTATGCTCGCTTGGTAATACAGTTGGTAACACTGTTGGAATTTACAAATTTTATTTTATGTTACAAATTGTTTATATTTAATTATGATTTTATTATGATTATGTCTATATATATATATGATTGTATGATATATGATTATGATAAGGGATATATATTATATATGATTGTATAATGGAATATATGGGGTATATATGAGTTATATATAGGGTATATATATTCAACATTAAATTAAACTTCAAAAATATATTTATCATTATTATTATTTTCATAATCCATTTGTTTCAAATAAATTCTTGTAATTAATATTAAAATAAATGAAAATGTTTATGGTATACATATATATATATATATATATATATATGAATGCCAATTGATAACAATAAATATAAGAAAAACGTAAACGTTCAAAGTTTTATTTTAATTAACGCCTATAAATGTGTAATTTAAAAAAAAAGAATAACGTAAAAATGCACGTATATGTGGCATGTGCTTATTACCCGCGATATGATAATTAGCTAATCAAAACACAAGTAAGCGTACACTCACAATCGTTGGATCGTGACAGTTCAATGAAATGATCGCTAATTATCATGTATCGCAAATATAAATACCTTCTTCTTTCAAGTTAAAAGTCGAATATTATTTCAAACGTTTTTGCAACGCACACAGAACAAAAAAAGGTACAATTAAGAAGTTACAAGCTGCTGTACATTAATTGAAAAAAAAAACAGTTTGATAAAAAAGCAGTTTTAAAAGATAAAAGGAAAAAAAAGAAAGGAGAAGAAAAAATACTATTTTAAATTGTAAATCAGTCAAGATAAATGCAATTTTTTGAACAATATTTTTTCTTTTAAGTTATTTATTTATGGGAATAGAATATCGTATGAAAAAATTAATGTATATGTCACACATATATATCACACTTATATGTCACACATGTGTATCACACATATATCACACAAATATGTCATACATATATATCACACAAATATGTCATACATATATATCACACAAATATGTCACACATGTATATCACACAAATGTCACACATAAAAGTCACATATATGTTAACATATGTCTTGCATATATACGACATATATGGGGTATATGTGTGACATATCTGTGGCATGTTATACCATACATAAATCAACATATATGTCCCATATATAACTTTTTATACTCGTCATTTTTTTATTAAAAAATTCCTCCTCGTTTGTTATCCAATCCCTTTTCATATCAAAAGTTCATATATAATAAAGAAATATTCTTTTAATAGTAACAAAAAAAATTTGTTAAGTAATAGAACTAAATCCAGATTCTTTATTCGCGGCGAGGATGAAAAAAGTATGCCGATATTTCAAAAACAATCCCTTCCCATTAAAAAACTTTTGCCCGTCGAAATTACGACGTCAAATAATTTGCCCGGTCGAACCGGGGGAAAAAGTCTCGTAACATATTTCGTTAAATGCACTTTATAACGAGTTAAAAATCATCCTGAAAATTCTTGGGGAAGTGAGCGTGCGCGCGCGCGTATGTATGTATATGTGTATGTGTGTGTAGGCGCGATAAAAAACTTCCGTTCATATTTTCCCATTTGCCTTGGCCGCGCAACTTCTCGAATTCGTTCTCGCTTTTTGCCGGCGAAAAAAAAAGAGGGGTGAGCATTTTCCCCCCTTGTGCAATATCGCGACATTAATAATTAGCGGCGAATTTGCGCGATTTATTTGATCGGCCGATGATAATGCATTCGGGATTGGACGCCGGGAACATTGTGAGGATATAATTGGATTCATAGTCGCGACGATAAAGACAAGAAAAAAGGAGAAAAAGAGAAGCGACTCCGCGCATTCTTCCTCTTAATTAAATTTGCATCTCAGTTCTTTCGGTCGCAATTACGAAAATTACTATTCTTTTTTCAGCGGAATGCTGATGTGCAAACATTTCTCTTCCAGTTTAATTTGAATTTTATATAAATCGAGGTTCAGTGTTCATAAAAATTATCGCGCCTCCTTTTCCCGCTCTCTCTTTCTCTCTCTCGTCAACGTAATTTTTTTACGGCACGGCATTTGCATGTTTAAATGATTTACCGTTGTCGTTGTAAAATAATAATCGCACGATTTTTAGTGTCGCATTACAACCAATGGAATATTCTAATTTCATTTAATTTAAGTAGAGCGAGGGACATTTGTTGGGTCGCTGTTATTATGTTTTATAATAATGATATAATATTACATTTACGTTTATATATATGCCACATATATATATATTTATATTGATGGTATATATATGGTCCATATATGTTTTAATTTAATCCATATATGGCAATATATGGTTGATGTATGGTAATAATTGATTTCAGTATAAGGACATTATTGAAAGATTATATATGGCTAGAATATTATATCAGTTATTGTCACATATCAATGTATTGTCATATATGGCTATATATAAATTAATAAAAAAAACATTTATGTCCATATACAAATTTTTAATATTATTCTGGTTGTATAAGTTAAAATAATTTTCTTATATTGATATCAATTGCTACCATATATCAACCATATGAAGTCATATATGTCTCTATATATGACTGTTTTATTTTCTTATATGAAATTGTAAAAACATATATGGACTATATACGTTTCATTTTTACTGGGGATGTGAATGCAAATAATTGTTCACTTTTAAAAACAATAATGTTATGTATATATACCAAACGGTGGTTTTGGGGACACGTGGGATTATTTAGTAGTTATCTTTAGTAAAAATGAGACATATATGGGGCTGTATATGTTTTGATAATTTCATATAAGATACAGTATTCGTATGTTATTTAAAAACTTATATATGCGAGATATATGGCAGACATATGTGATCCATATATGGTCTATATTTGGACCGTAATATAGTCTATATATGGGCCATAATATGGTCTATATACGGACCGTAATATGGTCTATATACGGACCATAATGTGGTCTATGTGTGGATCATAATATGGTCCATATACAGTCCATATATGGTCCATACACAGTCCACATATGGTCCATATATATTCCATGTATGGTCCATATACTGCCCATATATGGTCCATATACAATTCATATATGGACCACAATATATATATATATATATAATGTATACATATATGTATATATGCGCTATTATATATATCTATTCGCCAATTTACACCGATAAATAGAACGAAAAAGGCGACATTTACATGCATAATTTGAACTTGATCCCTTTAAGCCGAT
Organism: Leptoteleia sp. ZL-2020; assembly: GCA_022817305.1. Classification (NCBI taxonomy): domain Eukaryota; kingdom Metazoa; phylum Arthropoda; class Insecta; order Hymenoptera; family Scelionidae; genus Leptoteleia; species Leptoteleia sp. ZL-2020. The sequence goes on along the minus strand of JABFPN010002811.1, from coordinate 6,974 downwards.
AAATTCCAATAAAATATCATCCCAATTTCCCGAAATCACATTTTGATCCTCGAATTTCATTTCGCTCGGAAATTTTATCTTTCATTTTTTTTTTCTTTCTTTCTTTTTTTCGTCCCTTTTGCGCGGATCAACGGTAGATCGAACGCGACGCAAAATCGGCCATAAATAAGGCGTATTATTGAAAATAAGCGATCGCGTTGCAGCGCGGAAAATCAAATTATAATAAATAAAGTAGAATGAAACGAATATTGGCTGGAGTGTGTGCGGGGAGACGGGCGCGTAAAGTATTGCTCTGTTGTGGAATCGCGCGCGGCCAGTTCCACGCGGCGCATTCTTTATTCAGGAGTTTGACCTGTAGGAATTCGATTATCCCCTTCAATATCGTGCCGCGGAGTTTGACGAGTTGGCCCACCTTTTTCCTATGTTTGCTCTGTCCCCCCCACTCCCCCTCATCCAGCGCGTGGACAATGTAGTAGTGTGCACTCGAATCAGTGTACTGTTTTGTTTTCCGATGGATTATAAAAATATTTGCATTATCCGAATTACGACCAGGCGATTATATTTTTATGGATAATTATAAGTTATTATTTAAGTTGAAAGTTGAATAGAGCATTGTTAAATTTAATTTAAAAATAATTGTATATATTTGGTATTTTAATAAATGTTTAATACAAGTTAATTTTTAATGAATTGCAACCTAGTAAATATGGAACTTATATGGTTCATATATGTTTTAACAATTTTATATTAGAAGATTTAAAAATCTATATATATGGACATAAGTGTTTTTTTCTTAATGAATATATAGCTATATATATGGTAATAATTGATAACATATTCTAGCCATATATAATCTTACAATAATTTCCATATATTGAAAAAATGTGGACACATATGTGGGCATCTGTGTAGCATATATGTGGACATTTAGGTAGCATATATGTGGCATATATATGGACATTTAGGTAGCATATATGTGGCATATATATGGACATTTAGGTAGCAAATATGTGGACATATATATGGAAATTTATGTAGCATATATGTGGACATATATATGGACTTTTATGTAGCATATATGTGGACATATATATGGACTTTTATGTAGCATATATGTGGCATATACATGACATATGTCATACCATGTGAAATCAAGATATATGTTACATACATATCGCACATATATATGAATATATGTTTCATATATGAATTTTGTATTTTCATCCACTTCAATTTTGCCATCCCTCTTTACTCATTTTCATGTAATAACTCGTTTATAAAAAAAAAAAAAAAACACACACACACATTGATGTATGCTCATTAAAAGAGACGAATTGTAAAAGCGAGAAATGATAACCGAATTGATTGATATTGATTTGTTTGCAGTTATTGGGCGGTGCTTGCTTCAGTCACGGCCCATACACGTTCTACAAAGCGGTGCGAATCGGAAATGATCGCATCCTACGTCTAGGCAGTTTCTTTTTAACGAAGCTCTGGAGCGACGCCGACCTCGTGAGCATCGGCGAGCTCCAGCTGTTGTGGATCGACAGTCGCGGGCCGAGCACACCGCTGGCCTCGCTCAGGCTCTACTTCCTACCGGAAAACACTCCAGATGGCCGCAGGGATACACACGGAGAGGTGAGTTCTCGTCTATCAACAAGTACGGCCAATTAATTCCCTTCCCCACTCGAGAGCCTCAATGGCACTTCGATGGCCTGCGTGAAATCACAATTCCCAGGGGCGGAGGGGAGTTATCAATGAGCCATTATCGGCGTGTAAATAAATTATCGGCCCGTAAAATTTGCACACTTTCATTCGAATGTCAAACTGTTGTTAAATGGAGTATATCAGGCATATATAAGTCATATATAAGGTATATATGAGTTATATATAGGGTATATATAAGTTATATATAGGGTATATATGAGTTATATATAGGGTATATCTGAGTTATATATAGGGTATGTATGAGTCATATATAAGGTATATATAAGTCATATTTGAGTCATATATGAGTCACATATAGGATATATATGAGTCATATATGAGTCATATGTAGGGCATGTATGAGTCATATATGAATCACATATAAGATATATATGAGTCATATATAGGGCATGTGTGAGTCATATATGAGTCACATATAGGATATATATGAGTCATATATAGGGCATGTATGAGTCATATATGAGTCACACATGGGGCATATATGAGTCATATATGAGTCATATATAGGACATGTATGAGTCTTATATAGGACATGTATGAGTCACATATAGGGCTTATATGAGTCATATATGAGTCATATATATAGGGTATGTACGTTGATTTTTACATGGATAGTAAAATTTCAACATATTCAAGTATTTCACATACATTTCACATTCGCTAATGATTTTACGTCGATTACTGTACTCCGATAACATCCGTTTGATAATTTATCTTAATAATTGCCGCGCCAAAATGTTGACGATAAAATTACACGCGGCCGCGAGTACGTTGTACATTGCGAGCGAAATAATTCACGTCCACTAATTAACCGGTGATTTTTTGCGAGCAACTTTAAGCTTCATCGCCGGAATAATTTACTCAAATCTTCCCCCTTTCCTTTTCCGTCGTCGTCGTTGTCCCCCTTTCACCCGCGCCCCCCGCCCGTCTCGCTCGGTTGCTCGTCCTCTCCTTCTTCACCCGTTGATGTGATTGAAAGCAATATGAGAGTTCACAAAAGTTTGCGCGCCTGTATTGACGTTTTTCGTGCCCGCCCGATGAATAAGAAAGAGTCGAACGTTGCGAGCGAGAGTGAGACCGGGCGACGAGTCGGACGAGGATGGAGACAGCCGAAGGGAGAAAGACACAACTTCCTAAATCTGCAAGATCAAACGGATCAACTTGAAATTGCCAACGCGAAATGTTGGAAATTATCAACGAAAACTCGGGGCTTTCAATTTATCATCTGAATTCTTAATAACATAATCATTTGCCGTTCAAGTTCGTCTGAATCAATAACGGGGCCGGGGATATCTCGCGTTTAATTAAGTGGCTGGCGGATTCGAAAAATGTCGCGGGATCGAATTAAGAGCGATCGTAAATATGCCCGGCGACGGATTATCAATGTAAATGTTTGTCCCTTGTAAAATAATTAGTAAATTCCATGCCACGCGTGGAGTTAAATTTCAATTTTGTTATTTATTGATTTCAAAATGTTTGTTGCGTTATAATGTGTGCTTTTAAATCGTTGGTAAATGTAAAGGGCGGGGTTATCGGTTTACATATTTAATTTACTTTTTGAATATCATTGCAAATATCATTTTACATGGATAATTTTGGTATTTATTATAATGACATTGAGAATCATGGATAAATCATTTTTAGAGTTATCAGCTGGATAATATTTTACCGTCTGGGTAAATTAATTTACATTGATATTGACAAAGTATAGTTTACATGGATAATTTTTTTACGTTCAGTATATTTTTTTTTATTTTTAATCATTTTCTTTTGTAATTATCAAATGGGTAAATGTGATAATCCATTAAGTAAATATTTACATTGATATTATTTTACATTGATATTGATAACATATATTTTACATGGATAATTTTTTAACGTTCGGTATATTTTTTTTTTATTTTTAATCATTTTCTTTTGTAATTATCAAATGAGTAAATATAATAATCCATTAAGTAAATTAATTTACATTGATATTCAGAAAACAGTAATTTTACCTGGTTAATCTTAATGTTTATTACATTTTATATTTGTAATCATGCAATAAGAATATTTATAATCTTCAATTGGATAAGTAAGTAAATCTTTTGAGTAAATTAATTTACGATATTCATAGAAAATATTATTTTACATGGATAATTTCAGAGCTTATTAAAGTTATTGATTTAAATTACGCATTAATAAGTTTGACAATATCTTTCGTATAAACAAATTTACATCAATGATATATAATTGTTTTACACGTCACAGATTTTAACTCTTTCCCATCCGTTATCACTCGAGCGCCATATTTTTCGGCCACATTTTACATATTGATACACCAATTTACATCTTTATCTTTTACATATAAATTTTGCCACGATTTAAATGCAATTTCTCCCACGACCCAGTTCCGCAATATCGAACAATGCATTTTAAAGTTATCATAAATTTACTTCAAATTAATTTACACAGATCATTCAGAATATATTCTATTCCACACACTCTTTCCACAAAAAAAAAAAACATCCGTCACTTCATATTCTTAATTAATTATCAGTCGTAATGTTACAATTATCGTGTTATACAAATCGCATTACATTTTATTTACTCGGAAACATTTTACATGGCGGGCGTTTATATTATTACGTAAGGCGGCATGAAAATAAGCACATTTCAGAATGGAAAGAAGATATCTGGTATCATTAAATCATGCACCGAAAACGAGGTATAAAGAAAAGCCATAAAGTTTGCGTCTAGAAAATAAGGGTCAGAATTTTGCATGGGGTCGCCGAGCGGGAGGGTCCAACTGTTGTAAATTTAATGTCACATTTCAAGTTTTATGTAATTTAATTTTATCCCCGGCAGAATTTCGAAATGAAATAACTGATGCTTTATCGAATCGTCCGTACGAACAATGGGAATGTTCGATTCCTGATTTTTTTTTCTCGGTTCATTCCCTTTGCACGCGCTCTTATATAAATATTTTTTTTTGGAAATATCTCTCGCGAAGCGCCGACTAAATTCGATCAACATTTTTGTTTGTTCTTTTTTATATAATTTACTCGCGATTGTAAGGAAAAAATGGTGACTTTGTTTGACTGGAAAATGTAGGCCTGTGGTGCGTACGATATTTTTTTGTGTGAAAATATTCCCGCCCGAGGATGGAAACAACTTTCCCGCCCGAGGATGGAAACAACATTCTCGCCCTAGGGTAGAAATAACTTTCCTGTTCGAGGATGGAAACAACTTTCTCTCCCTAGGATGAAAACAACTTTCCCGCCCTAGGATAGAAATAACTTTCCCGCCCTAGGTTAGAAATAACTTTCCTATTCGAGGATGGAAAGAACTTTCCCGTCTTAGGATGGAAACAACTTTCCCGCCCTGGGGCAGAAAAAACAACTTTTCATCTCGCTTAATATGTGCTAGATACTTATTTTCATCGCCGGCGGAGAAATAGTCAATTTTACGCCCCAGGGAATATCCGAATTTCCCTAGGGCGCAAAGTGTCGTCTTACGCTCCGAGTGAGGAAAAATGTATTTTATCGCACAATGCATTAATTAATGATATACAATACATTTTGAATTGTGATTTTGCTTAATTTATCATTTGCAAATGAACTTTACATAAAATATAATTTTACCTTTATTGTTAAGTATTTATCCAAATGTTCATTTAATTATTAGTTATAAAATTATAATCTTCTTTTTTTTTTTGGTTTTTAATTTGCATCGACAATTATTCGCACGAATTCGTCCTATTATATTTTTGTTTTAATTTAATTTTATCGAAAGTATTTCCGGGCGAATATTTCTAATACCGGTCTCATTAAAAATTCATATTAAAGTCAGCCCGAAAAGCTCGAAAGTTCCCTCTCAATACCATTAAGTAAACTTCGAGTGAATTTTAAACCAACATTTGCCTAGCTGTTACAAAATCAGAGGGTCGTGATCTCTTTTTGTTGTTTTTTTTTTGTTTCGCCTTTTATTTTTATTTCTTGTTCCGAAACTGCTGGCAGTCCTTTAAATATCAACGGGCACAATGGGAAACTGGGGAAAAAAGAATTCGAGGGTGTGACGCAGTTGATACGCGGCGGAGGGGCATTTCGTCAATTAAGGCTTCTCTAACAACTTCAACTTCCACTTTATAGTTTCGGGTCTTCGGCGTAGACAAAACGCTCGTTTAAACTAATGACTTGTCTGTAATTATTGTTGCGATAGTTTAAACTTTAATGCAATCGCTGAAAACCTATCAGTGTTAAATGATCGGCGTACGAAAAAAAAAAAATTAAATTTAATGCAAATTCGTAGTTTAATAATAATAATAATAATAATAATAGTAATAATTGAAATTGAATTTAAAAGTGCAAATGATTAAAATGTAAAAGCATTATTTATCTCCATTAAAAATGAAAGATATATGGTCCATATATGTTTTAACAATGTCATGTAAGAAAATGCAAAATTCATATATGGCCATATATCGATTCATATATGGCCATATACAAATTCGTCGACACATGCGGATTCATTTAAGATTGTGTTACGTATATGGTGCCATATATACGGCATATATGGTGCCTTATATAGGCCATATTTGGTTCCTTAAATAGGGCACATATGATGCCATATATAGGGCGTATATGGTGCCACATGTAGGGCATATATGGAGCCATACATAGGGAATATATTGTGCTTTATATAGGACGTATATGGTGCCTTATATAGGACATATATGATTCCTTATATAGGTCATATATAGTGCCTTATATAGGGCATATATGCTGCATACATCTTACATATATGGCGACATATATACATACTTTATAAAATTTTTTATTAAATAATAAATACCACAAATGTCCACATATCTCCGAGTTATTATAAAATAAAGCGGCAACTACTAATAAATTTCTTTCCATTTAAATTCTTAACAAAAAATTTCAGTTTATCATTTTCAAAATGACACAACTGTTGCCGTCATAAATTTATAAACATAACACACAATGTGTACAATAATAAATAAAAGTTGATAAAAAAAAAAATCGAACGAGTGAAAAGTCAAGTGTATCGTAAATTATATATCAATTTCAATTGATGAATTTCTATTGATACTAATCGTAAATCATTCGTTTGGGAATCAATTCGATTTATCGACTCCGATATTCGACAAATCCGTGAGATAAACAATTTTCGCGCGCTTACGACGGATTTCGAATAGTCGCGTGGGCTTTTTATAGTGTGCGGGGGTGGGGGGGGGGGGGGGG
>JABFPN010002810.1:0-20557 GCA_022817305.1 Leptoteleia sp. ZL-2020 | reverse complement strand
GGCGACGAGGTCCCGGGGCCTCGGCGCCGTTTTCCGACTTTGCGCGCAACGAGGGAAGCTCGTACACAAATTCAACGATTCAATCTTCTTGTACCGAACTTCCCGGGGAATGATAATGCAAGACAATTGAACGTCCCGATGATCGGATTATGTTAAGGACGCTGGATGCGATTCCGGGCTGCTAAGCCCGCGCCCTTTCTGGACACGCGCGTCTTCGAGATTGGAGGGTGATTGTTAATCAAAGTCGGGTGCTCTGCAAGACCCCCAGTGACAATCGTTATGAATAAAGGATAGTTTGCGGTTACGAAAAAAAGTTGAGGCATTACTTTTAAAGAGTTAAAATTAAACTGGACTGAGAGAAAAATTGTTTTGAAAATTGTAATCTTTTTTTTGTAATTTGAGGACATAGTTGATAAAGCGAAAAAGTTATAATAAAAATTATAAAATGTGTTCACAAAACACGTAAATATTATGACATTTTAGTTTTTTAGTTTCCATTTTACGGGCATCGACATGTATGTAATTTTCAATTGCCTCAAGATACAGTGTGTCCCAAGGGTGAACCAGTTCCCCTTCTATTCAATTACAAACAGTTAAACTAGATTTGTTCATCGGAACAGATATATCGGGTAATTAACGAAATTAATAGATCAAGGTAATTAAAATATTATACAACAGGGATAATGTTAAATAATTAAAGATATAGAAAAATAAGTTAAAAAAGGTCTTCTTTATGAAACTACGCTTAGTAATTCAGGTACCATATAAAAATATTAATATTAATAAATATTTGAGTACTTATTAGAATAAAAATTTGAATTTAATTCAAAAAAGAATTTTTCTCAGTCCACTTGTATTTACTTGTAATTTTTTTTAAGAAAAATATGTCAGTAAATATGTTCTATTTTGCATGTTCTTATTAAATGTTCATCATTGATGAATCTAACTTACCTAACCAAATTCATTTAAATTTATCCAAATTTATTCAGACATGTCTTAAGCTCACCTAATTTAAATCATACAACTAATTAATTCTGGGGTAATATTCAAATTTGATGTCAACCAAGTATACTAATTTTACAAAAGAAAGGTTACGTACTTTGGTCATAAAATGTCTAATTAGCAAATGTATTGGAACGACCGACTAAATTCAGCACAGCTCTATCGAATTCTGAAACGAACAGGTTACGCCAATCAACTAACAATAATCAAGCCACCTTACCAAAGTTCAACTTGAACTTTAAATAATTCATAAGAAAACAGAATAAAAGGCAAATCGAATTTCGTCAAGTCGGCCGAAACCCGACAAAGCCGATCGCATTAATCTGATATTGATATCATTTCGCAGCATTGGACCAAGGCCACATTTGGAACGGAATTCCCTCCAAATCCAGCTATTTAATTTCATGCCAATGCGATTGAATCTCATCGAATCTGCAAACCTTCCATCCTTACTACAATGATTCTAAACTGCCAGCTTTTATAATTCAGCATTTGACGCTTCGGAAGCGGAAGTATAAATTTTTCAACGCGGAAGACGCTCTGGTTCTGGTTCCTTCAACAAGTCGAGCATCCGGGGTAAAAAAGGATAGGATGGGTGGGTGGGGGAAGGGGGTTGGTACAGGCAATGCTGCACGGAGAGAAATGATTAATAATATACTTGCAAAAATTGAGCAATTACTATCTGAAGATAGCAAAACGTACCAATTCGTTGACAATTATTCTGAGGAAGCTGACACTTTTTTACTAACTTGGGATAGTAATTTCTCAATTTTTGCATTTGTATGACCACACGGAGAGAAAGGATTAATAAAATTTACTGACATTCTTAGTAAACTGGTTACATATTGGCAAAACTTGAAACAATTACTATCTTAAGTTAGTAAAACGTATCAATTTGTTGACAATAATTCTCAGAAAGCTGATACTTTTTACTAACTTGGGATAGTAATTTTTCAATTCTCGCAAGTATATGACCAGTTTACCAACAGTGTCAGTAATTTTTATTAATCTTTTCTCTCCGCGTAGCCAGTTATTAACTGTAGGCCTGAATGTCGCGGCTGTGTGTGCGCGGCCCCAGCATCTCTATTTATATGTGCGCGCACACTCGCGGCGCAGAGTTTGCGATAACAATTCGGATATGCCGAGGCCTGATGACAGTGACACATTACAGTCGGCGGCCCGTGCAGACCAGTCAGCGGGCGCGTGGGTCATATAACATCCGGAGCATAACCCGGTAATTACACAAGCGACGCCATTACTGCGGTCAGGATCTTCCTTTATTACCGCCACGTTTGCGGAAACGCTGGCGCTCTGCAAAATCTATCGTCTATTAATGCGTTTTTAGCGCTACCATTACAGCATCGATTTGTAACCGGCTACACCAACTGGCAGCAATGTATTTAATAATATAAGAGTTTCCGTTGCATTAACTAAGCGGAAAGAAATTTATTCACTTTACCATTGAGATCTTAATTGGAATGAGACCATGCCCGTTGTATTATTGTTAGTAACAATAGTAATTATGCGGGAAATTAGATGGTGGTCACTACTATAATTATGTTTAGTTTAAATACACTGAAAAATAGGATTCGTAACAGTTATGCATATTACACTAAATTGGTAAATATTACAACTCATATATCAGTAACTAACTGTATTTAATTTAATTTAATATTAAAATTTTCTTTTTCTCAGTGTATATTGTATACTTACACGGAGAAAAATGAATATTAAAAGTTAGAAACCAAAGGATTTCAAAATGTAATAAACTGAATTCTAATTTTTGACAAACTGTTTATAATTTAGTTTGCCATTATAATGATATTCTGCAAGTATAATGCCAAACTAGTAAACTTTTTATTAAGAATTAATATTTTTTTCTCTCAGTGTACAACAATGTTGTAAATGTAACAATTTTTTCATGCTGATAATACAAATAACCGCCGCAATACTTACATAAAACATTTAACGTAATTTTTGTTTCTTAAATATTGCATTCCATTAATGCTGGAACAATATTTACATTATAACACTGTTACACCAATAGCAAATGGCATTGCTGCAACAGTATAGTTTTCTCCGAGTAGCTAAAGCTGTTTTCATTAGATGTAAATTGTTGAAATTAGACGAATTAAATAAACACAACCGAATTACTCTTGTTTTTCGTTTTGCGCACACAACACTGTAATTAGAAATTAGATGAAAGCAGCCGAAAGTTGTTGTTACGGTAACGCTTCTGATGCGGTGTAACTCAATATTATAATTGATTGAAATATACCATTATATGGTTATATCAAACATATTTCATGGCTTTGATCATAAGAACTTCGAAATTGTTAAGATAATTATATGTACGGTTATAATAAGCAAATGGTATAAAAATACTAGTATTTTTAATGCAATAAACTGATTTGCCCAATTAATATAATATATTTTAATGACACAATGTGTAATTTATAAATTATGTGGCACGCTTACGAGTTCTTTTTAAGTAATACACCGAGTTTCGATAATTATCGAAATTTGCGATAATAGAAATATAAGATAATTGTTTCAGTTAAAAGCTTTATTGAATTTTGGACCAACTAGTTCGGCATACTGACAAATTATCAAAGTTTTTTGCCTTGCCAGAGGACTTATGAGAAAACTTCACTTAACATAACATCATAAAAGTCGTTCTCAATTTAGCATGCATTTAAAGTTCTAATTTATATACTGGTGGTTCGATATTAGGAAGTTCATGTGTATGTATTAATAGAAACTGTTACACGAAACAAATGTAGGAACTGTTTAACTTATAATGGTAATTACTTGGGTCGAAATTTTCATTAAAGTGTAACTTATTCATTGATCAAAGTTTATAGTTTCAATATTAATTGCCTTATTTATCTTTTGGAATAGGGTAAATTCCAAGAATTAAAAAAGTTCTGAAAATAATATCGTTGGTGTATTAAACTGGCAAATTATTAACAATATAGTACAATTATTTAATCAAAATTCAGATAAATCAAACAATTTTTTGTCAAACTCTGACTTAGAATAAATATTTACAAAAAAAATAAAAAAAAATAAAAAAAAAGTAAATAAAGTTCCCCACTGAAACCAATTACTATTTGCACTTAGTAATTTTATATAAGTTAGCTCAACTCCACACTAAATAAACACTAAATACGAAGGAAACTAACCAGTTTAAAATACTAAAATCAAATACCATGATGGGAGCAAGATTTATCCCAATGGTAAATCTCCCATTACTAAAAAAAATCTATTTACCATCAAGAGAATAGTTATATCAATTTAACTATCTTAAAATAAAAATCTATCGTGCACGTGAATAAAATTACCATTGATCTAAGAACCACCTACATCGGTGAAACATCTTCAGACATCTAAATTCATTAAACTTATACAAGGTAATTCTAACTAATTTACCAGACCATTCTAACTCTTTACAGGATTAACTAACTTCATAAATCATTACAACACTGTTTCAAACAAATCCGGCAATATTTTCCTTCCAATTTAATTGCTCCAAAATGAACGCAGAAGAATGCTAAACTGCCCAAATATTTTCCACGATTGTGTCACGTACAATTCCAATTAACTCCCCTCAAAACAATAATATCTAAAATTCTCCAAATCCAAACATCGACTCAGACTATGTAAAAGGAAAATAAGAAGAAAAGAGAAATAAAAACGAAAAAAAAGAGAAAAAAAGGGGGGAACGTATTCCCCTCAAAACAATAATATCTAAAATTCTCCAAATCCAAACATCGACTCAGACTATGTAAAAGGAAAATAAGAAGAAAAGAGAAATAAAAAACGAAAAAAGGGGAAAAAAGTAGGGGAACATACTCCCCCTCAAAACAATGATATCTAAAATTCTCCAAATCCAAACATAAGAATCAGACGATGTAAGAAGAAAATAAGAAGAAAAGAGAAATAAAAACGAAAAAAAAAACAAAAAAAGGGGGGAAAGAACTGGGCGAGCGAAGGTGTTGACATTGTTAGCGGAGCTGGCGGATCTGGTGGTGTTAATGACGTCCCGGGCGATTTCCAATTACCGTGACCAAGCGATGTTGGCGTGATGCTGCTAAGACGAGATGCCTCCCCAGAGTCCCGCGGTGAGGTGTAATTAACGCGGCCGGCTTGCAGCACGACACCGACGTATCTATCTTGCTCCGAAACGCCAAGTTAGGGGGCGTTTCTGCTGCCCACGTAATTCCTGCCGGCTAAGACGTACTGCTTGCGCTAACGGCTCTCGCTCACGAGGCGAATCCGCGTGCAGCCGCAATGCAGGCTCTCCGCTCTCTTCGCGCTCTCCCCACGCCTTGTGATGAAACGCTCGTTGCGGCGCGCATCCCGTCGAGCGCGCCCCATTGACGGCGCCAATTTTCAAACGGCCCCCGCTCGCGCGCGCCAGTCCATCGCCTACGGCGGGCGAAAAATTCACGAAATACCGAATTATTGTTTCGGCAAGATGCTAATGATTTACGATTCCGCGGGAATGCAAACGACCGGCACGGCCGAATGCAGCTTGGAAACGGTCCAAGATTCGAAAGTCGACGTCTCGGCGGTGGGAAGGGGCGGGAATATTTTTTTTTAAAAAAAAAATAAAGAAGTCGAGATGGAAAATTAAGTGACGTTTTGAAGGAACGGCAGTTTGTTACGTGGAGTTAAATTAAGGGGGGGGGGGGATTTTCAGCCTCGCATCAAGTCGAAGTTTGGATACAATTAGATTTTATAGTTCCGCGTGCCGAAAACTTAGTAAAATCGAACGATCATCCGGGGTGGAAAATTATTGCGTTATTGTTGCCGCTGTGATTTGATCCAAAGTCCGCGGTACGCGAAACGCTGACTGGATTCATTATGTTTGCCATGCTGTGATTTCGAAAGTGGTTTATCTCATTTTTCAGGAGATATTGATGTCTTCTGAGTAACTTGCTCCAATTTTCCAATTCCTGCTCACGTACAGTTGAAATTGGTAAATATAGTATTTACTTTCCATTATTTGATGATACAAATCAATTTCAAATATGTATTTTCATTTCATCCAGTTTCTTATTTTCATTTGGAAGCTTGCCAAACGTTCATCATCATTGGGAACTTCAAGTTTCATTAGACATTTCACAGTCGCAAATAGAAGATTTCCGATACTTACATATTTATGCGATTAGCAACAAATCTTTGCAGACTTTTTAAGAGCAAAAAAAAGGAAAAAACTAACCTGTTGTCACCATACAAGAAGTGATAAAATAAGAGAGAAAAATTTTTTTTATAAATTGTAATTTTGTTTTGTAATTTGAGGACATAGTGGATATATATATAATATTACGATTTTTCACTTTATTTTTACAAATGTATGAATACATTGTACAATTTTTTATTCTATTTTTTGCAACCTTGTCCATCATGTCCTTAAATTACAATGGAAAATTACAATTTTGTCAACATTTTTCTCTCACTGTAACCTGATATAATTAATTCTAGACTTCCATTTCCAAACGAAATGTTGTTATTACTTGATAACCGTAAAAAGTCATCAAAGTTTCTAAATCAAACCCGCGCCATCGCTCGAAACCAGCGAAAAGAAATAATAGTTTCTCCCGTCGAAGAAAATCTATCTAAACAGTTAACGGAAGAAATCCCCTGGCACGACTTGGCGAAATCTGGCCGCCTCTATGACTGTCCTGCATATAACCGTAACCGTAAAAAATACCCGCGACATTGTGTTGCGCGATGTGGCGCGATATAACGCCCGTAGCAAACCGGAAAGCGTTCTTTTTCCGTCGGTGTAAGGATCCCGCCAAGTCCCGCGAGGAACCGCGAAGTTTACCGCGCATACATACCCAACGATTTTCACAGTCTCCAATCTGATAAGGCGTACACGAAATTTTTCTTTGCCAAATCTACATTATCGAGTCGTCCTCGGTCTTAGTACTTACCTGTAACAAAAAAAGTGAACATATCTTTTAACATCATAAACTCACAGTACAACAATAATTTAAATGTATATACATAGTTCTGGTAAAATTAATAAAGATATTAATAAATTTAATACTGTTCCAATGGTTAAATTATCTCAGTTGTTTATATACGTTAAATATTTTTAATTAAACAAGGGAGTTTCTAAGCAGTACTATACTCCAATTGGATGATCAGACTTAAAATATTGAACCCTTAAAAATGTTTGATTTACTTAAATGATGAATGAAAATTTATTAGTAAATTTTAATCCACAAGAAGGAACATCCTACCCCATAAATATAGAGATAATAGTAATGAGATCTAATAAATTAAATTCATTTTAAAATTAAAAACCATTTTGGCGATACTTTGAACATAAAATCGTTTTAATCTAAAACGATTCGTTTCAAAATCAAACGATTGTTTTAACAGCGTATAACTTCGCTCCAAATTTATCGAATCTTTCGAAATCAGAGGGGGGAGGAGGATTCTTCCTCTTCTTCCAATTCTTCCAATAAAATTACTTCCAACAAGTTCCCGTTCTTATCCGCGTTAACTGCAATATTGCAATTTCCTTGGGTACATTCTATTCCGGCGTACTTTACATGGAAGGCGTAACGCGCTCGGTCCGTACACACGCGAGGCTCAGCCAGCGGAGCCGTGGCACCTGTCGGCTGGCTAATCTTGAACACGTGTTTCTTTGTGTGTTCTCTGGCTTAATGCCAGTGTGTCGGCAATGGTCATTGTGTGCGGCTAGCCTCTCGCAGCGGGCGCCCACGTGCGCACGTGCAACGACCCGGCCGTTCGAGTTTCCGCGTTCGTCGTCGTTCACGGCATTGTCTCCGCGCTTATTGACGAAGCCGATCTTAATAAAGTTCAGCCCGAAATGCCGGACCCCCGATATCGCGAGCCAATCCGCCAGTTCTTTCCGCCCTTAGAAAGGGAGAAAGTTGGCTGGGAGGCCCTGGCAATTGGATTTGCATGAAAATTTGGGAATCCAGTTTGCACCTTGCTTTAATTCGGGCGAAACAGCCCTAGAAGGGAGTGTTCTGCAGGCCCGGTACTGGTACAATAGTGTTACGACTCAGGTAGAAATTTATGTAAATGTTTAGTAAGATAGTTGAGCTTGATTGTGTGTTGAAGATGGCTGAATTGATTGTTGGTTGAACTTGCTAATATTTATCAAGAAAAATATGAGTTTTAGGTAGGAGAGATAAGCTTGCCAAATATTAATAAGAATGGAAGAGTTATCTTAGTGTCAAACCTGCTAGTATCTATCCAGTAGGACATTTTCTATAGGTCCAGCTCTGGTACAGTATTGTTACCAGAGTTACCAGTACTGATGAATTTATTTACCAGTGCAATGACGGAATTGTACCAGTTATCTAGTGATAACACCGGGTTAGTACCGTATAACTAAACGTACCAGTTGTATACCTATACCCTACCAGCAATCATCCATAAGTCTAGATCAACTTTGGCATGCATATAGGGCCTGGTATGCCTTACATCTGGTTATCTTCTGTTTTTCTTGATAACCAAGCTCAAACCAGTACCGGCCCTATCTCTTTACTTAATAATCTGGCTAACTGTACTCGACCAGAATCCATCCCATAGGTCTACTCTAGCAATTTCCCATAAGGAAACACTACTAGCGAAAAACTACAACAAATTCTACCTTACAATCATGCTAAGCAATACCTATTTACTACCAACAATCATCCAACATTACTCTATCACTGAACAATTTTTCCAAACCACCAGCACTCGCACAACTCTGGATCAACTTCGACATTGATATTTTACCTGCCACCTATTACATCAATCTTTGTTGATAACCAAGTTTGAACCAGTATGCTCACACTACTGGACCAAAATCGGACCCGTACATCAAATCTCTCAATTTCTTATAGGGACCATTTGCTTGGAAAACAAGGTTAAATCATCGAAACGGCGGCGAGACGAAATGATGCAAATGAAATTGGCGCGATGATTTATTGATCGAAGACGGGGACGTCGCGTAAACAATCGAGATGAGCCGGGTAGGTGGAACGGGCGGAGGATGGCGGATTGAAGCGTCGTACGTGACCCGGCATTCCTCCTCCGGCAGCCGTAGACCCCTCCTCCTCCCCCTGCCGTCCCGTGCCCGCCGTAAAATCGCATTGTGTCGCACCGAATAAGAGCGGAATTGGCGATGAATGCGCATTCAGCTGTGAGTGCGACGCGGCAAGTCGCGCGGAACCCCGTCACGGGAAATCGTAATACGCGTCGATACGTACGCTGGAAGAATGTCGACTGCAGCCCCGGGGGCGCCACCTTTGACACTGCTTGATACAAATACGAGCCGCATTCACGAATCGTCGCGATATACGTGGCGATGAATCGGCTAATTAAAGTGGATAATCCCAGCCTTGTCCGTGTGGATGTCATCGCGCTGCCGAGGTTTGGCGCGGCTATAATTAGGAGGCCATTGAAGAAGGCTAATGCTGCTCGGGTTAGGCGATGCCCGATTCAATGTAGCCGAGGAAAAGATATAGATAGGACGCCCTCGGCAAGAACCTTCGGCATAAATGGAACTCGGGTTTTAGCATCGGCAAGCGGACGGGTTATTCAGCTTGTTTAGGGGTTCCGCATTGGGGAAGGTCCAAATTTTCAGAAAATCCAAATCCATCAAACCACATTTCATTTGGTATATTAGATATAGAGAGCGGAACAAGGGGCCTCTGATTATCAAAGGACGATTTATGCGTCGCTTCTGTTTTGATTCGCGAGTCCGATAGTTATCTAACAGTTGATGATACGATGGCTGCAAACTAACGATGGTTATTAATTATTTATCTGATATAAAATGTTTCTGCGGACAAGGCAATAGTATTCATCAATTTGTGGGTCTATCAAATGTTGGAACAGTTCCGAAATTTTGTTGTTTGAACATTTGTATATAGTATAGATATTATTAAAAGAATTGCCATGCTTCCTTCATATCAGTTCATTAGATGTGCTCTTCGTGGCTGACTATTTTTCCCCATGGTGACCTGAAAATCTGGAAGATCATATCTCATAATCATATCTTAACAGACATTAGGGAAACACGCGATTCTTTCAATAAATTTTAAAGAACTGCTCGAACATCTGTTCAACTGTTGGAAAAATGTTTGAACGATGGACATTAATGCTCGAACATCTTCAAACGCGTGTCGCTGACAGGCCTACCAATTAGTACAATTACCATTTGGCTCCCGAGCTAGAGACCATCCTTCATTGCGAAATTTATTCTCGCATTAGATTACCCTTTTCTCGGACGACCCAACAACAAGCGACGACCCATTGTGTTACGCAAATGGGGCTCGTTTTAATAACTCTTGGAAGACTTACCGGGGCCCTGTTCGTTTTTTAATTACCAAACTTCCGACGTAATTACGCACAGGCGACCGACCTTAATTTCAGTCCTACCCAAGCAGCCGCGGCGAGCTCATCCGGGGGAGGGGGAAGGGGGGTGGCAAACTTTTCGAATTAATTTTGTATCGCGGAGAAGGCAAAAGTGGCCCACGACATGGTGCGCAACATTTTCTTCCATCCATCCTCCCAATTTCGAACCCGATCGGATCAATCAACTCGGAATTTAATATTCCCAGACTTGATTTGCCATGATCCATCGGCGAAGGCTGTCTGACTGCTCGCGCGACCGCCATAGGGCTTTGTTTACCGCAAGAAAGCTCAAAGGCAAGTTAAGAATACCTCGGCGTGTATGGGAGGTTCTTAAAGCGGTTCTTAAAAGCATATTTCGCCTGGCATTCGCCGGCGCGAGTCGAGTCGCGCAACAAAAATGCGTCAACGGGTTTGTTTTGACGGTACGTTGTACTTTTAAAACGACGGGACGGAATATTCGAGGGTTCGGGGGAGAGAAAGAGACATGTTGTGGGGGTTGGGTACCCCTCTTCCCCATGATACGTTATTGCCAGTATTTGCACTTTTTCAAAGGGACCCGTTCAATACCGAACGTTATCTCGCGCCGCGACGTATCCACTTGCGATAAGATTGAACGCAGCCAGCCGGCCCGGCTATCTTATCGGAAGCGTTACGCGCGGCGCGCGCGCCATTAACAGCGAAACAGCGGGGTATCGCGCGTTGGGATTGCTGAAGGGGGGCGGGGGGGGGGAAGCGCGGCCCCGACTGAATTACGCGTCTCGCGGAATCCCGGCTATTTCCCGAAATAAAAATCGCCCCAAATAGCGGATTCTCGCCGGGAATGCTAATCTTAGGCCATCCCAGAAAGCCGCTAAAATTCAACGGATCCGTCCTAAAATTAATGTAACGGCCTCTTCCTCCACCTCTTGGCACGAGACACCAAAAGGAACCGGGCGAAGATAAATCGGCCTATCAATGTCCATTAGCATCCACTCCTTCGGCGGTTTGATTGATCGCTCGGCCGGGTAGGTGGCGCTGTCGCCGATAATCCGGTTGACCCGACTTGAAAACTGCTGACGGAGATGCGCGGCCTAATGAGAAGTTAATTATTTTGATGGCTGCCACTGAATGTTTCCTTCCCTTTTTGTTCATTGTCCTTTTCCTTTTTCGTTGCGAAAAGAGCTCTGGGAACGTGTCGCAGTTGACGACTTGCCAGACGGACGGGAATTATGGTCTTGTAACGTCGACCATTTCGCGTGGCGAGGCAAAAGAGTGAGACGCACGCTCGACGGCAGAGATGACTCGTCAAAGTCCGCGAAATTGATGTTAATGGGCCGCGAATAGTGTCGGTTCATTAAAGAAATGCTCGGATCGTGAAACTCGGAATTCGGAACGATCCACTGATAATTGGTTCAACGCCCGAACGACCTTACTTTCGTCAATTTATAGAACCAAAGTATCTTTCAAATTTTGGCGTATTCAAAAGTTCGCGCTTAATGCAAAGCTGATAAAATACCAGATGGTATTGCTGTTTATAAATATTTACGTTTTAAAGGCGACCTTTTATCGAGCCAGGGACATTAGTCATGTTAGGGGTTTGGTAATGTATTTTTATTGCAGGTTGACGGTACAGTTGGAACACAAATTACTATGTTTTATAACAACGCAGAACGTAAAACATTTTGTTGTGGCATTTTAATAAATTGTTTCAAATTTATTAGCGTCCGGTATAGTAAAAATTGAAGGACGTTTACTAATACTTTGGTACTTGCCAAGTAATAATGATGTACGAAATGATTTTAGGTCAGTCTTGTTATAAGACAGGGGAAAGTCGTTTGGTATCGGACAGTGTGCCTGTTTACAGTATATGCCACCGATGGCAGCACCTATCTTGCACTTTATCACCTTTCACGCCTTGATAAAGACGCCTAGCGCAAGACAGGTGCTGCCACTGGTGGCATACGACGTAAACCAGTACCAAACGACCTTTCCTTATAGTGAATCTTTGTTCCAACTTTCTTCTGCGTGTACTTGTCTCGTTTAGTCTAATCTACTACTCGAATTTCGTAAAATATATTGAAATTATTATTATTATTCAATTTCAAGCACATTTTACCTAGACTTGCGCGATAATTCTTTGCATTAAACAAGTATATCAGAACGTTTCCTATAAGGTTTCGTACTTTTTATAATTCTTTTTCCTCAGTATATGGTGGACTACCAGTGGTGACTCCCTCCCTCCACACCCAGGATGGTTACGAGAATTTTAAAGTCACGTGACATTAACCATCGCGCGACGTCCGCGTGACTATTATTATTACGGCCGGGCACGCGGAAATGTAGTTTGAGTTGAAGATATCACAATCTTTCATCGCGCGTCTCACCAGAGTCAACATTTCATTTTCGAAGTAATTCACGCGAGGCGAACGTTAGTCTTACGCGTCAGCGTTTCTGGCTAATAAATTACAACTATTGTATAAATGTATTGTCTTGCCAACAGTTTGCGGTCGGCGCGTTATTATTTCGGACATTTGTCATTAGTTAGGCAAGAGAGGGCGGTCATTTGCGATTACATCCTCAAGGCTCGCGCGCTCGCTTTGCCGAGCATTCGAAATTTAACGACGTCTTTGTAGCCGTTCAACGCGGGGCCGACCTTTTCTTCTTCTTTGTATACACTATTAATGGATAAAATTACTCCGGCTAAAGTAACTCCAAAGAAAATACACCAGATAAAATTACTATTTTCAACGCGAAACCGGAGAAGTTTTGTGCGCCACGGTATACACTGAGAAAAAGGTAATAGTAAAATTGAGAACAATTTATATCCATTTGAGGATATCTCTGAAGAGTGGAAAATTTTTACTATTAAAAATAGTAAAAATGATAATTATCAAAGCAAATTGTAGTACTCTTCTACTAATATTTACTATGTGACTTTTAAATTTTACTATTATTAACAGTAGAAATAATTACTTTTCCAATATATCTTCAAGTTGATACTAAAAATAGTAATTTGTGATGTATCTTTTTTCTCAGTGTAGTATGCCTTTCAAATTCGGACTGCAAATAAATGATAATAATTTAACGTTTAAATAATTCCCGATTCTTAATTAATATCCACGCGATGAATTGTCAAAGAAAAAACTATTTCTACCGTTATTGTCGTGCAAATTTGTTGACTGGCAGAAGATGGCTTCCTTCTTTTAATCAATTTGGGTGTTTAGAAATAAGAAAGGAAAAATTGCTCAGCCGTATAATATTACAAAGTCTCTCGGAGCGGGGGAGGCCACTCTTTAATTTTCCGCCGAGAAATTGTTCGCGCCGCGGCGATATTTTGTTTACACATTCCGTCCGTGTTATAACCTTTCGCGTTCGTCTGAATAAATGTTTGAAAATTGATCAATTTAGGTAGTTTTCGAAGCCCCTTTATACGGATCTTGCGCGGCAAAACAATGCTTTATCTGGCTCGTCGCATGCATTTTTCATCGCCAGCATGGTCGAAGCGGATCGACTGTAATCGGCAAATGCCTCTGATAGAAATCGATATCCACGCAGACGGTCTCCTGACAATATTGTCGCATGACGTCTCTCGTTGTTAGGAGGGCATATGGCGAGGCAAAGCGAAGCATTACGAATTAGCCGAGGCGGTTCCGCGGGGGATTTTCTACTCCACCACGATGACTGATATGTTTGACTTTAATTTTAACGATTTTTTTCTTCCTTCCAGTTGTTTGACGAGGAATTCCATCCATAAATAGATAAGCAAGATACAGAAAAATTCACGTGTCTTTTTATACTTAAATCTCACTTCGTATCATCGAGATCAGGCAAGGTTTCATAAATTACGTGGATCTAAACCTAAGTGGGCCAATTGGTGGTCTTTCTGGAGTAGTTTTACTCCAATAGTACCCTAAAAATCTAGCAAGTCAAGACAAATATGACGCCGGGTTGCCTGTTAAAAGATATTCGCGAAATACTGTCTTTTCACCCATTTTTGGCCATTATATTTTAAACTCTTAAAGAGCGCCAATATTTGTTTGTACCTTCGTAATAAGCGATCGAAAATACCCTAGAAAGTTCTATCATTGACCCATTTGAAGCTGGATCATAATACCATCAAGCATTGTTCCACGAATTTTGAATTTCGCGCCAAACGAATGGCGCGAAATTTAAACGGGCCGCAATGGTTTTGAGGGTATCGATTAGGTCTCGCACGGAGAATCGGCAGGAAAATCGAAGAAGATACGCAAGACAGACTTCCCCCGGAATAATTTGCCGTATATGGCCTTACGCAGCGCCATTTCCATATAATGCCTTCACCTCTCCGGTTTATACGACCTCGTACGCGCTGTCTCATGCATTCTGATCGCGATCGTGCGGGGAAACTTTTTATTACCGGCGATCACGAATGCGTCCTTTCTTTCCTGATGACGGGTTTTGCGATTGCCATATATATACCTTTATGTATACCACAATCGTCCCGTTCGCATATAAAAACAACTGGCAACGTCCAAATAACGAAAATTGACTTCGGAATAATGGAAACTGCTTTTGGAAATAATAAAGGAAATATCGTTTCCTTGGGAAAGTTGTATTGCCGCGGCGGCAACTTTTTCGTTTGTTTAAAATTTATCGATAAAAGTTAGCCGCGACGGTAATAATATAAAGGCTCGAAAAAGATTGCCGATTAGAATGTGGCGAACGAAAATTTGCATGTGACATTTTGATTAATTGCTTCAGTAATTATTATAACGAAATAAACTCACAAATGATCGTAAGTTAAGCTTTATCCATATTTAATTTGGATAATATAAAAGTTACTTTGGTGAGTTTATAAATTATTTGTAATTAAATAATACGTTCGGTGGGTGAACCAATCGATTGCTTGATTTTTCATAATTAATCTCGCCTGGCATAGCCAATAACACGAGAATAAATCTCGATCAATAATTCAGAATTGATAATAAAAACTGGGACTTTGTATTGGAAAAAATTTGTGGATGATAAGGGGGATATTCCCATCAAATTACTTTATGCTTGGATTTACACGCGTGTAAACTTGATCTGTTTGTAATTAAATGGAAAACGCAGAAATGGAAGACATAATTAAATGGAAGAAGAATTGCCGGCAACCAGCGATTTAGAAAGTCACAAACAACACAACGGTACTAATCATCAAATCGAAACTTTTCAACTGCAATCAGCTATGATTGTAACGTCATACCTAATTAAACTAAGCATCGCTCCGAAACTGAAACTCGAAATTCCAGGGCGCAACTATTTCCGAGTTTTGTTTAGATTTCGGTTTAATGGTCTCGCGTTTCCCCGTTGCTCATAATTATACGTATTAATAATTCCCAGTTATTGAAGTAAAACTGTTATTTGATATTAGTCTAGATTGGAACGGAAATAAAGATTGTGCACCCGCTAATTTATCGCATTGCGGTACATTGAAAAAAAAAGACGCTGATTTATAATTAAACGTACGTTATTTATTTAATGTTGAATTCAAACGATACGTCGGAACTGAACGTGATGTTTAATTATGGTTATTTGGATTGCAGCCAATACCCAAACATCCAACGAATTCGATCAAGGCTAATCATAACGATATAAAACGATAATAAAGTGACAAGAGTAACGACGATACTCATTTGGAAGTTAATTTACTAATTCTCCGTATGGAATTAAAAAATAAAAATCCAACCGAACAATGATTGGTAACAAAATTTAAGAATCGCAAACGAGTGTAAAAGTTGATTTACATTTGTTTGAAATGAAGCAATTTATTTGAAATAAAACATTTTATTTGCGAGCTTTTTATTTATATTAATAGACAGGTGATTTTTGTATAAATGAGATGAATTTGCAAAGTGAGTAGGACTCCAAAAGAAAGAAAAAATAAAATTTAAAGTAAAATACAAAACAATATTTTATAATTTAATTTCAATCTCATCTTCTTCGTTATTTTTAATAATACTCTAAATATTTAAATAAATCAAAATATTAAAAAAGAATCTAAATAACGAATGCAAAATTAGAAATTTTACTTCATATCAAAGATTGGAAAAGCATCTGTAAACTAAAAAAAAATCCCTTATTTCAAACAAAAATTTGCATAAAAATCACTTACATAATTACTATACATACTTATGTATATTACAATTATTTCTTTTATATTATTATAATGACAAATATTTGTTGAAACTGTTTTATTTCTCAACCGAAGATGCTCGCAATGGAGAGCAGAGACAATCGGTCGCCATAGTAGTGCGCTTCATTTTAAAAAAGAACGGTTGAAAATGAGCCGAGTGATTGGCCGTAGCGCGAGCGTAACCACCTTCCGAAACCGGTTTTTGAAGACGAATGGAGTCTTCGTTCCCGACCATTACAAGTGCTGAATACTTGAGCGCACGGCGGGGGTGGGAGAGGGGGGGGGGTAGAGGGCAAAGTAGCCGGAAGAAGAGCTCAGAAGGAGCACGCGGAAGTGTGAAAGGAGCGAGCGAAGCGGCCCGTGTCTAATATTTATTGCGTTAGAAGAGCGCGAGGATGCTGCTTGTTTTGCCAACTTCAACGGCTCCGACCCCTTTTTCACCTCGCTACACGTGCGCATTATTGCACATAATTCATGGAATAAAATTTAAATTATACACTCAAACGGTGTCGCGGTATTCCGACAAGCCCGATAAAAAACGCCGCGATGGTTTTCCATTTTTCATCCAATTAAATTCTTGTATCTACAAGTCTGAAACATTCGCTGACAAAAAAAAAGAGAAACCATTAAGAATTACTGTGTTGGAACTTGGGAACGAAGTTGTTTGTATGATATAGGGAAAAATTATGGTGAAACACAGAAAAATATTTGAAAATGCAGTAATGTTTGCTGTACTGGTATGGTAATTTTTCCTACAGTGAGAAAAATAAAATAATAAAAGGTAGTATACTTTCTGGCATTCTGAGATTCTGTGCTCCAATGTTGAGAATTATACCAGACAGGATGGTATCACTTTTTCAGGTACCAATTATTAGAACTGTGGTACCACTTGTCACATTGCTGAGCATTGTTTTATACAGAAACACATAGAGTCCAGGATTACACTGAGAAAAAAAGTTAGGATAAAAATTATTATACTGTATGTAAAAATGGGGACAAATGACATCTTGTTGTCTTAGTTAATATACAGTTTAAAAGAGGTTAAGAGAGAAATGAACATTTTTATTATACTGTATCATAGTAACTTGTACAATACTGATAATCTCTTTTAAACTGTATTTTAAATATGACAAGAATTGTAATTTGTCCCCATTTTTACATACAGTATTATAATTTTTATCCCAACTTTTTTCTCAGTGTATATGGTACAATAGGTTGCACATTCAGGTTCCAGCACAGTAATTCCGAATGAATTTTTTTTTCAAGTGTATTTCATAGGTAATGGGAAAAAAATTTATCTATTTCTAATAAGATGACCATTTTTAAAACGCAAAATCTTCGCGGCTGAAATTTCCTTTATTCCCATAATTTTTCGTTGGTTCCAAGAGAGAACAATCGGTGAGACTCGATTGGCGACGATATGAACCGAAAAATACTAAAAGTTGTTAGCAATTTATCAGAACGAGCAATTAGCGGCACGCGATAAACGCCGTACACGCGACGTGTCGTTGACGTAAACGCGAGACAGCGTATAAACTTTTCGAATTAATTCCTCGCGCCTTCTCATCCGCTTTTCAATTCCTTCGCCCTCCAACTCCGGCTCTATTATCGCTTTTCTTTCAATCCGGCCGCCACCTTCCTTGGGCTTAGCATTATGCGCTTATTAAATGAAGGAAATGAATATCGAAAGAAAAAAGTATCCTCGTTACGGAAGGAAACGGATAGGGGGATGTAAAAATTTGATACCGACAAAGTGGAAGTTTGCAGCAGAAGATAATATTCATATTTCCCTATTACAAAGGACTTGCGCGCGCGCGGAGTAAACAAAGTACAAAGCAGCCCTGCGCCGTCGAGTCGAATTTCATTAAAGTATAATTAAGATACCACGTCACGGATACTTTTGTATTTGATCAGAGGAACGTCCAACGTATAATTATAAATCAAAAAAGCATAAAGCGACCGATGTCGTGCGCAAATTTCAGCCGAACTAACTTTAAATGAAACTTCGAATTTCAAACTCGAAAGTTCATTAAAGTACCGGGCGTTGTAATTAGAGAAGAAATTCGAATTTGGTACTTCGAGCCGGATCAAAGGGTGTGCCGCGCGAATTTGCGAAAACAGCGCAGAGCCTTTTTTCGAAAGGCTACGTGTAACGGAGCTTCACGATGGCGTCTTTTGCTCGCCCGTATCGTTTACGCTCTCTCTGATGCAACAACAGTACCATAACGAAGCTAACCGGTGTGCACGTGCAGTAAATATAACGTCAACATCGACGTGACTTTAATATATAATTAACAAAAAAATGTTTTGCAAATTCGCGTGGAATAATGGTACTTTACTAAACTAGGAAATAAGGGGTTTGAAGTTAGAAGTTTGAGGGAAGAAAATTGTATATTGAGAAAAATAATATAGTAATGCTGGACTCTACACTGAGAAAAATAAAATAATATGAGTTACTATACTTTCTGGCATTCTGAGACTCTGTGCTCCAATGTTAAGAACTTTGCTAGACAATCTGGTATCACTTTTTTAAGTACCAATTATCAGAACTGTGGTACCACTTCTCACATTGTGAAGCATTATTTTATACAGGAACACAGAGTCCAGGATTTCTATATTATTTTTCTCAGTGTATGTGTTCCTGTATAAAATAATGCTCAGCAATGTGACAAGTGGTACCACAGTTCTAATAATTGGTACCTGAAAAACTGATACCGTTTACCATCCTGTCTGGTATAATTCTCAACATTGGAGCATAGAGTCTCAGAATGCCAGAAAGTATAGTAGCTTTTATTATTTTTATTTTTCTCAGTGTACTGTTGAGGTCATGCCAATTGGTGTTGATTTAACAATGCTATAAAGTAAATAAGGTGCGAGCATTATAGTTTTACTATTAATATATAACAATATATAAAATATACAATTGTATAACAAATTGCTGAGAGAATTAAAATAAAAAAAAGCCCTATCGCACGAAACTTGACGTTACTTCAGTTCTGAGACAATTGGAAAACAATATTTACAACGCTGGAAGCCTCAAGAAAATGCAAAAGGAACTCGAACGAACCGAGCCATTGTGAATGCGAAAACGTGATGACTTGGAAAATGATGAATTCCAATTTGAAACGATACTTTCGTAGGAAATGATCGAAGGGCTCGGTGCTCGGCGAAGATAAACCCCCCCCCTCCCCCCCCAGAACGCGAGGAGAAATGCGAATTCTTATTTCGCGATTTGCCGGCGAATAAATCAAATGACCCAGATAAATAGCAAATGACGTGTGGACGGGACAAAGTTGTTGAATTCACGAGCTACGGAAGCCGGAAAGCATTGACCCCGTGGAAGAAGATAGCTGACCGAGCAGAAGATGCTCGAATCTGTATGCAATCGAGCATGGGCGTCCTCATAAATTTGAATAACGGTCGGGGAATATTTCGCCGAGACAACAGGATCGCGCGATCGCAGCGCCCAGCGCCGAAAGCGGTCGCAAACGCAACTTCCCCGTCTAATTCCATATCTTTATTTATACGGACCTCGGATCATAAAGGCGCGCGTTATTGACTAAGTCCTCGATTCAAAATAACTTTACGAGCACCATCCAAACAACAACCCGTGTCGGATGCCAACCTAACCTCAATGCTGGGCGATAAAAATTTATCGCTTAAATTGAATTGGGCTGAAATTTCACCGTGCTCCAATTAACGGATGTTTATTTCGTTAAAGGCGTTTATGGTAACGCGCAAAGAGAAATTTTATCAAACTTCAATAATAATAATTTACGACACTCATTGATCGGGGTTAATTAAGGAAGATTTTAAATTGTGAATTGTTATATATATTAGTTTAAAGTGAACTATTATAATTTTAGCTTCAAACTAATTTAACTTTCATGCACTTTGGCAATGAAATTATGTTTATTGAATAAATTTCGAAAAAACGAGATTCACTTCGTATTTCATTATATATATATATATATATATATATATATATATATATATATATTATATGAGAAAAATGTTTTTTACTGA
>JABFPN010002809.1:0-20561 GCA_022817305.1 Leptoteleia sp. ZL-2020 | reverse complement strand
GCAGATAAATGGTTCGTCAAAGTGAACAAAACACTAGCGCCGCTACGTATGTGTATGTGTTAGCGAGTGTAAGTGGTTTGTTTATGTTGTCACTTTTAACCTAGTAAATGTTGTCGATTTTAAACAAATAAAATACAATAGACGTTGTTAATAAACGACAAAAAAACAAATTCTTATTGATTAGTTTCTTTCAAACTTTTTTTAATTATTTTCCACATTAAATTATCGATGTCCAATATATTTTGGTGCTTCTGTCGACATAATGAATAAGGTTAGTATCGTAGCTGCCAAATCGCATGATGTTGAATTATGACGTCTTACTACTCCATCTAAAATTTTTGGTAATGACACCTAAACGGCTTTACTGTTTCAATAAGATAACCATATCAAAATTTGTTTAGCTGTTGTACATAAAATTTCTACTTGTTCCAATAGCAGCTAGAATTTTTAGGTATCCTTCATAAATTTCTACTAGTTCTCACCGAAAATTTTTTTCCGTGCAGTTTATTAAAATTTGAAATCCCTTGGTTTCTAATTTTTAATATTCTTCCTTCTCCGTGTAATAACAAATATTTTTAGTTACAGTAACTAAAAAGCATATTTGGACCAGTGTTATATTTTAAATTTGCAGCGCGCAATTTCAAGTAGTTTTCTCGCAATCGGCAATAATAATTTAGTGCGCCGATCGTGCTCGTTGAAGTATGGGTGGGCTTGACCAAATCATGTATTGCACGAGCTGATGTATTTAATCAATAAAATTCATAATCAATGATTTTTGAACTAACAAGCAAAATTATAACTGAGAAAAGTGTGCGATTAGTTAAAACAGCCAATTATAATTTAACTATCTTTGGGTAGTAATAATAACTGGAAAAGAAGTTAAAATAATCAGTATTATAAGCAATCTAATTGTATAATTAATAACAGGAAGGATAACCGTGTGTCTGGGCAATTTTCGGGATTGATAAATATTTTGATTGCATCGATAGGATTTCCGAAGTTAATTTAACCAGTCGTTTATATAAGTCGTTCACTGCACGACTATTTCGCGCCCGATTCGTTTGCTTTCTACGGTATTCATTTTAATTTAGTAAATGGTAGTTTATTTTTTTTTTTTCAATTTGAAAGATAAAAGTTAAAATCGTTTTTGATTGTCTTACATATCCTACGATATTGAAGTATCAACCTTACTTTAGTATAGTAGAATAAATTACATATAATGATTGAAATAACTATATAAATTAATACTATACATAACTTACTAACTGAAAATATTTTCTTTAATGTTCTAAGTAATTTGTTCGAAAAATTTATCGTTTACAATTATGTACAATCAAATATAACTTTGTTGAGAAACAAAAAAAATGTACTATACTCTTTGATATGTCAATTATGCATGATTTTATCTACCGCAGGGTTCGGGGTCACGGTTCATTTGGTCGCTTGGACTAAATTAGGGAGGTTGTACCTCAGGCTCCTTTTTCTCTTTTATTTTAAACAAACTAAACTCACTGTCCCTGGGCCAGGTGTGTAAAATTTGCCCCTAGCCTTTAAACTTTCGTTAAGTACATGCAAACATTTAGGAACTGGCTCGGAACCTTCCGGGAGATTTTAAAGCTTGTTCATCCCTAAAACCAGTGATAATTATAGATATTTCAGAGGGCCATATTTATCGGCATTTTAATTTCATTAAAAAACAATTAAATTATAATAGAGTAAAGTAGAGATAGAATTATTTTTTTATTTCATTTAAAAACTAATCCTTAAAAGTATATCAGATTGTTCGAAAAACTTTAAACAACTGTATAGTAAATTTTGTGAGCAATCTGATACTTTTTTTTGAAGTCAAGTTCTAAATAACATATGAAATTATTTCTGATCTTCACTTTCTTTTAAATTTATTTACAAACCATTTTTAATACATACTAATAAAAAGAAATAGAGTCTAAATAAGTTAAAAAAATATTGAAAGCATGGCACTTGTCTGTAAAATTAAAAGGAAAGGGAAAAGCAAGATATTTAAGTGTTTGATTGAGAAAAATGATTTTCGTAATGTGTCGTTGGAAGTTGGCGGGTAGTAGAAACTTGTTAAACAAGCATTCGTCTAGATTTTCAATGTCTCGTATTTGACACCCGTCGGCCTTGAAAAGGATTGTCTGGAGCATTCACATAAATCTCCATTGCACACGCGCGACGCTTTGAATTCGTCTGGGTGTCTTGGAGGAATTTCACAGTAGCCGGAAGTGAGTAGTCTTGGAGCACGAAGAGAGCTTGCGGGATCTCCCGGCCTACGATTAGGAAAGTTTTCTAGCAACTTGAATAACTTCGCAACAAACTCGAGAGACCAATGAGCGATGCAATGCCACGTGGATGTCGTAAATATGGACGTATATCTAACACTGTTATTGTGCACTTATCACATTATCGGCATTTTTCTTTACGTATTTCCAAGGCTATTAATGGAATATTAGTTGTTATATTTACTTTAATTATGTTATTGATAAATTGTAGATATTTATTAATTAAAAAATTACACCAGAAAATTTATCAGATTATTGGTCAGTTATTTGAAGAATAATGAAATATGGAGTGAGAAAAATTTGTTATATTTTATAATAACTTAGGAATATGTGTGAATTTATAGTATTTTAGAGAAAGTATCCGAAAATAATGTTATTAAGAAATAGAAGTCGTTACTTTTTGGTCACCATTCTACGACGTCGCTTGGGAAAATGGTAGTCTTTGTCAAACTGTAGTGTAAATGGGAGAGAGGCGTGGCCTATATTTATTCCCCATCGTTATTCGTGAAGTAAGACCCATATTTCTAAGTGGCGTCATAGAATAGTGGTATAGAAGGCACGACTGGTGATGGTGAGGTAACGAGTTCAATTCCTCGGTCACATTCTTTTCTATTATATTTTTAAAATACTATATTTATTCGCTTAATAGTTTAGAAATTAAATTTATGATTAAAAATAGTCGTGTTAAAGATTCGACCATGAAACTTATGTATATAAATTTATATAGTTATAAAACTTAGTAATAGTATTAATCAGTATCATATGAATATCTCAAATATTTTTCTTTGCCGACATTTTGCCAGTACTGGCCCAGTTAGTCAACAATTTTCACAGTAATATTCAAAATAAATTTCTGATTTAATAACTTCCAAAAACTTTTTTACATTAACAATGATTTATTTCAATAACTTTTATTTAAACATATTTTACTTACATTATTTCGTGAATAAAAGTATTGGTATAAAATTCAATGAATATCAATGTTAAATTTAAACCAAAAAAAAATATATACATATTTCATTGAATTATAAAATAATAAAGTCAACAAATGATCGTTTATTGAATACTTATTACAAATGTATTAAATTGTACCTTCTCTTTTTATTTTGTTACAGATGACGTATTTGGAAAATCGGATAAAGGTAAGTGGCACAAATTGACATTATTCGTGTTGTATCCTAAACTGTTAAAAGATGAATGAGAAAAGCCGTTCATCTACACCGAAAGAGATCATGTCACAAGAGCGCAGTGACGTAGCTCCGCGAAGCCGTAAAAATTGTATTTTGATGGTAGCTTCAGTACAGTTTGCAGATTGTATTTTCCCTTTCTATGACCCAATGCAGTTTTATCGGGTCAGTCACATTTGCATTGCGTTGCGATGCAGCGTGTTTCTCATTTTACTCTCTTCTGCGAACACTCCGCCCTGTCGCATTCAAATTTATATTTTAATATAAGCATATATCTGACGCGTCTATCTGAAATTTGTTTACAATTTTATTTCATTACCGCACGTAATTACGGGTGTTATGTTTTATGGCTTTAATTGTTTTTTTTTTTTTTTCATTTTGGTGGAAGCGAAGTTTATTCCAGGATGATTATAAAACTTTTTATTTCGCAATGTTTCATTTCCTTTGTTTCGAAACGATTTCAAAATAGTTCGATGAATTGTATATATTATAGTACTTACTTTGAAACAATTTAAAAAAATATATATATTATATTTGATATCCTGCATAACTACTTTGGTTAGTAAGTAGTGGAATAAATGGAGCAAACTATTTATCCACAGTGAACAAAAATTACCGCGCAACATTAACATAAATCTATCAGTTAGAAACGTCTAAAACATGAAGAGAAGTTATACGTTGGTTCTACGAAGTCAGTTTTTTTTTATATAATCTCAATGCTCATTTGTCTATTGTTTTAAATAGAAAATAACGTCGACCTAAAAGTCCTTCAAGGTGAACCAACCGATCATTTTTTTATTCCAGTGTTGAAACTTGTAAATTGGTTTTTTTTTTGTTTTCTCTTTTAAATTTTCTCGTAGTCGCATAATTTAATTAAATATACATTTATTGTCTATTTGACTGATATTGATAGGATTTGACTTATTGATAATATCATTAGATAAATGCTTTTATTTGAAAAAATTAAAATGATTTTTTTCCGATGCAGTAAATGATAAAAATAGTTTGTTTTATGGCTAAATTGATTTATCTAAGTAGTTATGTTCAATGTAAAAATAACGTTAGTGTGTGTTTGACATTTGAATGTCTTCTGTAAACATTAGCTTCGCTCTTAGAACCATAGTGTATATTTGCAGACATATTATTAATATTTTATATAAATATATTAGATTCAGTATTGCAATAATATAAAACATTGCATTATTTTAAAGCAATATACAAATGACATTACAGAGCCAGTACACTGAGAGAAATATTATGGAAAAATTCCAATAATCTACAGTAAACTAACCATATCAAGCAGATTTTCATTTTTTTTTTCAAAGTTTATATTAATTTTTACCATAGTTATAATAGAGAACTATTTAAAATTGAACAGAAAAGTAATCTAAATTGTGACAAAAAATGAAAGTCTGCTCGATATGGTTCGTTTACTAGAGATTATTGGAATTTTTATATAATATTTCTCTCAGTGTACAGATCTGTATTGGAGTGATAACATTGTACCAGTAATATTTAACAAGGAGCACAGTATATTACTTAACACTAAACTTTTTTTGAATCTCATATCGCGTCACATGCTCTTTTTATTATTTTTTTCTCATTTTTTTATTAATAATAACCGAAAAAATCTCTGTACTTCACGATATCATATAGTATTGTATGATACTGTATGGTACTTTCCCTCCCGCAAAATTCAACTAAAATCAATTTATTTATAAAACACGAAGATTTACCATTTAAAGTACTGACATAAAAGTGTTAATTTTTATCAGTATCATAACTGTACCCGTTTATGGGGTAAAATAAATACTTAATTAGAGTGGAATTCTGGTGATTTCGTTCACTGTACACGTTTTGAGTAGCTCCGCACCGGTAACAGATTCGAGCGAATAGCATTATTTGTGAACTTCCGTGTACCAAAATATATTTTACGTCGAAGTCCAACGGAGTTTGTATTCGATTCAACTACGGTTGACGGTCTATTTGCACGCGGCACCCGAAAACCGAGCGTGGCACGTAAACAGGTCTGATGGATGGATTGTTTTCGCGCCTTTTGAAAACCAAGCAAGTAGTTGTTGACTGTCTGTTGAATGGATAATGAAAAGATGATGTAAATTAGTATTTATACGTAAATCGTAAATTTTATCCACTGAATCCGTGCAGATTTCATTTAGCTCGAAGATTTGTACAAGGGAAGAAAAGAATAATAAAAATTACTATCATTGTAAGTAAACTGGTTATACAATTGCAAAATTTGAGAAATTACTATCTTAAGATAGCAAAATGTATCAATTTGTTGACAATTGTTCTTGGAAAGCTGACACTTTTTGCTAACTTAGGATAGTAATTTCTAAAACTTTGCATTTATATGACCAGTTAACCATGTCAGTAATTTTTATTAATCTTGAAATTTATTAATAGTTGCTACTATATATTATAGTAATTGGGGAAATATGTGTGTATAAAGTAGAAGAGTAGAAGACAATTCTAGCAAATTTTACTGCACATTTTGTTACTTTAGAGGCAAATTCCTTCTTATAATCCAATATATCACAAAACTGTCTTGTAAATTGAACTGTTTTATTCTAGTAGGCCGAATAGTTACAGCGCAACAAGTGCAATTTCATTGTAACCATACGCGGAAAAAAATATTCACTTTGATAGTTTAATAAGTCTATATACAAATTTACAACTAATTTACTAAGAATTTATTTAATTTACATATTAATTTTTATTTATATACATTATATAAAAGTAACTATAAATGTTAAAATTATGTACTTATCTAATTTGAAAATAATCATTGGGCTATGTGGAGCAGTTATACAAAACACCTGGTTACAGTTTGTGAATTTTAAACTGTATTTAAACCTAAAAAGTTTACCCGCGTTCCAATAAAAAAGTTAAAGAATAAAAAAAATGTACAGTTTGAAGTTTCATCTATCTTAGAAAGATTGAGTACAATTTTCTTTTGTATTAATTTTTCATTTTTTTGCTGAATTTTTCAAATTCTGTTTATGTCGTATGGTTGCATTTAATTGTGCTCAAAATTTGATCTCTGCGACTTATCTATATATTGAGGAAGTAATATCTTATACATTTACTAACACTATTCAGAATATCTTGAAATATACAAGAGCTTTAAAGCAGTTATTTTTTGCATACAATTAGCTTTTCATTAGTTCTTAATTCTGGTTTTATATTGTGGTCTAAACTTGTGGTGGTTCCAGCTTGAAAGATACATATATAAAAATGTGTTGCATAAAAGTAATGACTGGCCCTCATTCTATATTTTTCTGTAAATAATTGTAACAAGTTTATAGTTGAAGATTAAACTGTATTCGAATTTTATTCTTTCATAAATTTAAATAATATAACACAGTAAAATTTATTTATTGTAAGATAAATTAAATTGTGCATATACTGGTTTTAAGTTTCGCATAAATTTTATGTATAATTTCAGTTCTTATGTTGTTAGAGCATTTAAACATTTTGGAATGAAGGAAAAACGAACCACGGGGAGTCAGGGAAATTTATTTGAAATAAATAATAACCGTCTCGTTTGTGAACAAACAATGAAATCAACTTTAGTAATTGAATTTCTAATTAAAAGTTAAATTTATTAGTGACAATCGTAAGATGTTATATTTTATGGAAAAATTTATCGCATTTGTTAATTGGCAAAAATTACTTCTTTTAAAATTTCGCGATAAACAATCTTATACTCTTATACAACATAATTATTTTCACTGGCCGTCAATTTTACTTTAGACGTGGTATATGCAATCTGAATGTATTGTATTTTGAACTTAAAATAATAATCTAGACTTGACAGGGGTGGAAATTTATATAAACATATTACAAGTAAAATTTTATTAATTAGTAGAACCTTAATATTTCAATATAATTACCTCAAGTTGATTACAATCTTAAACAAACCAAAAATTATCTTGTTAAAAATTTGGTGCTATTCATTAAAATACAATTCGTGCGTCTACTTTAAAAAAATTTATATATTATTATTATTATTATTATTATTATTATCTTTTAATTACATTAAATATATTTATATCAGTTTAAATATTAGAGTTTACAGAGAGAAGAAATTTTAGATTTAATACCATAGATTTACAATACACGCAAAGATTAATAAAAATTACTGACATTGTTAGTAAACTAGTCGTGTATTTGCAAAATTGCAGAAATCACTATCTTAAGTTAGCAAAACGTATCAATTTGTTGACAATTATTCTTAGAAAGCTGACAATAACATGCTGACACTTTTCACTAACTTAGAATAGTAATTTTTTAATTATTCCAAATATATAGTTTGTTTACTAACAATGTTAGTCATTTTTATTAATCTTTTCTTTCCGTTCAAATACGTGAAATTACGGCGTCCATAATTCCACGCGTCCAACATTACTTTTCAACAACAAAAACTAACAATAATCCCTTTGTTCTTCAACAAGATTAAAATCCTCTTGTTCCAATATATGGTTAAACTTAATTTTCATTAAAATTGTATAATAAACACTCCCAATCCTATAATTCATTCCGCGTGCATTACCAAAAAAAAAAGCGTTAAATTGATGAAACGGATGATTAAATGGATAGATCTAAAATATCGGACGGATATGGGGAGTGGGCGGTGATATTTTCATTAGCAAATCCTATAAAAGAATGCGTTTAAATAAATAACTTTTTCTCCTCGGATGGTAAGCCTTCGGCTTGGCAGGTCGAGCGCTCCGTCTGCTGTTTATCTCGCGAAACTCTATTACCGACGTATTCTGTGAATTCGCCGCTCGGTGGACGAGCGAGTTTGACGCAATGAAATTTGAACGTAAAGCGGCGTTACGCTTGAAATGCGCGCGTCCCGCTCGCACCACCGGCCCGACCGCGCTTCCCACCTCTCTCCCTCTCACTCCCTCGCCATCTCTCTTTCTCGTTCGCTCGGTCGCTCGCTCGCTCGCTCCCTCGGACTCTTTCGCAAAATAGCGGGGCGTAACGCCCGGGGAGGGGAGAAACGCGCCGGTACTTGTATATAGCGACGACGTTAGCTCAGAGAAGAAATGGTCGTCGGCAGGCGATGCCGCTGCCGCGCGCGTGGCAACGCCGCAACCTCTCGCCGTCACCGTAACAGCGGCAACGCAGCGGTGACTCAGCATCTACGCCGCTGGTTCCACTGCTGTAAGCGTTATAAGGCTCGAGAGCGTTGCGAGACTTTTGCAATTTGGTTCTGAAACTCGATTCTCTCTCGAAAAATATATAACGGCCTTTCGTTACTTTAATGCCCCGCGCATAGAAATCAATTAACTTTAACCCCAATTTATGGCGATAAAATTATTATTTGCTTACTTTTTATTTTGCGTTGCTTTGATGGCGGCGGGAAGCCCGCATCGCTGACGAGCGGCTGATCGAAGAAAAAGAGGAGAGATATAGAGTAATGTTTTAATACGCGTTGAATGCGACGCGTAAAACGGAGAGTAAATATTGAACAATAAATAACGCGCGATGGCGAGTTATTGTAACTGAAAGCCAGGCATTGCGGGAGGGCGAAAAGTGAGAGAGAGAGGGAGAGAAAAAGATTAGGACTAAAATTATTGTAAATTTATTGTGGGTATCGTTGTGCCTGGCGGGTATTAATGCATTGATAGGTGTCCGGTGATTTTTAATGTAGCGGACAGTTAGGATTTTAATGAATATCGCAGTTCTTTGATTATTTGTTTATTAAAATTGTATGTAAACATGTTTTTGTTTTCCTGTTGTTATACAGAGCAGGCCTTTTTGTTGCATTATCTTTTTGCATGTTTATTATATTTCACGTGAACCAAAGGTGGGAATAAATTGTTAATGAGAGAGATGAAAAGTTAATAATAAATGATTATTTGTAGGGTATATTTCTCGTGTTTAAAAAGTATCGTCAATTTATCTGAGATACGTTTCACAATAAGAACAAACATAAGTAATATTATAACTATGATATTTATTAATTATGGACAATTTTTTTAATTTAATTGATATGATTCGGAATAAAGGTAATGTGTACAAAATTTAATTGGTATATGTACACAAAAATATGAATAGAGTTGAAAAATTGAAAATCGTAAGTTACATGGGAATTAATATGTTTATATTTTTAAAATGATTTTTAACCATATTATATAACATACAAGTATATAAAGTTGAAAAAACAGAAATCTTTAATTAATAATATTTACTTTAAATCATGCATTTATGTTTCAATCTGTTTTAAAATTCTCCTTAGAACATATTTTTGTAATAAAAAAGAAATTTCATTAGTTACTTTATCATTTGTTCAGAAATTATATCTTTAATTGATCAAGTTCGTGTTAAAATGAAATGGAGATTATTATTTTATTTAACAATATCAATACTTTTTTATTTTGTTTTCAAAAAAAAAAAAATATATAAAATTAAAGAAAAACGTATGGAAGGATTGAAAAGAATTAATTTAGAAAAAAACATTTCTTTCATCTTTATATACCTGCCCTTGATATATTCTAAAATCATGATGTAAACTTACAAATTACACTCTGAAAAAAAGTTAAGCAAAAAATGATTACACTGAATCGCAGAGTGAGAACAAAGTTTGTCCGCTTATCATATTTAACATATATATTGCAAAAGAGTTCAAGTGAATTGTACAATCGACAATAATATTTGTGTTATTATAACCTCTTTTATATCATATTATAAATATGACAGGTAAACAAACATCCTCACTTTTTGTTACAGCATAATGTTTGGCCTAATTTCTGTTCAATGACTTATATACGTATGAATTATATATAATATATGGTACATACAGATCATAAATATAACATATGTCCCCATTTTTGCTTGGAATCGAGTCAAAATACTTGCGAAATTTATCAAAACAAACATGCACTCTATGCCGAGAAAAATAATGGTCGAGTCAACTATCACTTTAGTTCATTACACCTTGGTATAGAAAATCTATATAGCAAATTGCAGCGTGCCCACAATTGCCGTGTAGAAAGAACTTCTCTGCTATTTATTCAACTGTCGTATATTTAATTAACGAATTTTCAGTTAAATTAACTAATTTTCAGTTGATTGTATGACATTTTAAATTAATGCAACAAATGCCACGTCGTTTGTTTAAACCGTTCCCACTGTATATTTTAGCGTTATCATAAAGTATATTATATAGTAAGTCTTTTATGAACAATTTTTTTCCTCCTTTGGACGACTATTTATGACGTTTAACGAGAAATGGGTTAGAGTTGCTTTTACTTTGATTTAACTCAACGAAAGTCTAGAGAAGTAATTAATATTCAATAATTTTCCTGCTGTTTAGGATAAATTTTATTCTTATTATAATAAAACTATGTTGAAAAATAAGTCGTAAAATTTAAAAGGTTTTATATTAATTTAGGCATATGTTTAAGAAGTGAACAATTGTATTATTTTATTATTATTATATATTAAAAAAAAATAGTAAAAATCATAATTACAAGAGGAATGTTTAGAAATTTTGAAGTTATGTAATTTTCAAATTTTACTATCATTTACAGCAGAATTATTCACTTCCAATATATCCTAAAAATTAATATAAAAAAAACTTAATTTATAATATTTCTTTTTTCTCACTATACATACATTTATCTCGGATAATTGTCAAACTAATAACACCTCGTCCCATTAATAATTTGATAACATTACAAACAGTCACATTGCAGTATTATAAAAAGCATACTTTTGGTTTCATTTATCGTGCATTAAAGCGTGAACTGGACTATGATGCTTTAAAATAAACTTAGTAGTAATCATAAACATTTTGTGCAGCAAGAAAGGCGAGTACAATTTAAGAGTCATTAGCGCAAGATTTGTTGGTCACAATGAAAAGACTTGCGGTTGGCTTTTCTGGTTGGCAGTCGTTATCGACCAAATGCAGTTGCGTTTCCTTCGAATCGCGAATAATTAATCTCGGCTCAATTTAAATTTAATAATTATCAATTTTGGCATTGTCCTTTTTAACTTTGTTGCCGTCGAATTAAACACTCGAGAATGTTGCGGTGATATTGACCGCAATCGGCATTCAATATTATGCAACATCGCAATAATACATTCGAATAATATTTAAATAATATTGCGGTAATATTGTGGTGATAATGCGCGCTTAAGGGGGGGGGGGGGCGAGTTTAAAATACGCGCGGAAGTTGGACCTTACGTCTATTCATTTCCCTTACTTTTTTTCCCCAACTCCTCGCGAAATGATACAGTCGAAATAAAACAAGGGATACTTGAAATGGAAGGTAGCTACAATATCGGCGATACATCAGAATGTCGAAGAGAACCAATCGTCTCTAGTGAAATTGAGTTCACGGCACGCGTGTGCATTGGGAAGAACTGTTACCGACTGCGATTTGACGGACGCGCAAAAGTTCTCCACAGTTTACCGTAGAGACTACCTCAATCAATGCGCCAAGATAGAAGTGCACTTGCTCAATATTCCTTCATGAAATCGCACATTTTACGTCCAAGTATATCAGAGTGTTAAACAACTTTTTAACGTCTCGTCGGTTAAATTTGTTTAATATATTCGCGATTTAGGGTATTTAATGGATTTTAATTGTAAGTTCGAATTTTTTTTTATATATAAAGGCTTGTGAATTTATTAAATATTATATTTTGTAAAGAGCTGAATTGATTTTATTTTTTTTTTTAATTTAATTTTATATTTTTACTTTGTTATATAGTAGTTTTTATAAAGTCTTAGGGTGTATTTAATTTTTACAATACACTGAGAAAAATGTGATAGAAAATATTAATGTTTTTAACTTTGTTTTGGATACAAGTCAATCTTTGAATGATTATAACTGTTTTTAATAACAACGACGCCAGTTTTAAATGTTATGTTTATACTTGTAACGGAAAATTTTCCTTAAGAAAATCATTTTTATTTAATAATTTATGTGTATCTGAAACAAAGTTAAAAGTATTGATATTATCTGTTATATTTTTCACAGAGTATTAAATTGTCATTTTGACATAATCAGATAGATATTTAGCTTTGGTGAAAAATCTGTTGTATTATTTTGGCAGTAACTGACTTGTAACCACCTGCTTTGATAGCAAATTAAAGAAGATTATACTGAATTTCATAATAATAAGAATTAATTGAAATATATACAAGGAAAGGAATAGTAGGAAGTGTTAAGTTTCTGGTTAAATTAAAATATTTTTACTTCGGGATGGTCAGAATACTACACTGAAAGATATTCATCATTAATATCTACTATATTTAATAATAACTCAAGAATATATGCATTTATAATATTCCTTACAATATTATAAAATAACATTATAAAATACATTTTTAAAAAATATTAAAGAAGTGTCATTATTGAGGAATGGAACCCGTTACCTTACATTCTCCAGTCACACATCTTACCAATACTCTACGCCACCTTTTAAAAAAGTATTACCCTTCGTCAAATGTCAATAACAGTGTAAAAGAGGCGGGGTTTAGAGTGATGGTAAACAGCACGACTGGTGACCATAAGATAATGAGTTCCACTTCTTAATAACGGTATTTTATTCTAATATTTTTTTAATTACTATACCATACTATAAAGAACCCTTCAATATTAACAATTATCGTCGAATTGATTGTGATTTATTGTTGATACAGTGACGAATATTCGCACTGACGATTCGAAGTTTACGATCATCAGATAGTCAAATACATATGAAGTCAATGCGAACGAGATATGGCCTATTTGTTTACAATGCACATATCAGATATGGGAATCATAAAAATAATATATATGCGTTACGCATAGATCAGATTTAGGCCACGCATATAATCGTTATGGCGTAGATAAAGGCATTTTCGGAAGTTGCAAAATTAATTCCCACAGAATCGCTTATTTGGCGGGAATGCCATTTCGGCATCTCTGCGAAGAACTTGCAGACTTATGATATCTTGACGGTAGTACTGCAAGGTACAGGTTTACTTAACTCGCGAAACTTTAAATTAACATACCTGCGTAGCAAAGGTACGACGTTTTCATATTTTTGGTGTTACAACGTGTCAAAATTTAAAGTGGAATTTCAATTTTCGGTTTCAATGTTGTTAAACTCAATACTCCAAATGATTTAAATGTACATTTCAAATGTAAAGTGTTCGCAAACATTTCGGAGCAATGTTTATATTTTGCTAAAATAATACTGACTATATTCTATATTATCATTTTATATTATAATTAGGAAATGTGAAAAATAATGTGGAAAAATTATTATCATAATTTCCCATTATCTATCCTTTCTTTAAACAAGGATAGCAGTTTCTCTTAACGAATTTTTCTTTAGTTACCGACTGTCAGAGTAGTTCATCCGATTGTCGAATTTTATATTGGTTTTTTCAATTAATTTTCCTCACTTGGAAGCTGCTTGAGAGACAGTTCAATGGGTATTGTACTTGGATTAACATTTTTAGTAGCATATCAATTACGTCCTAAGTAGACATGTTTTCGGTTAAGTAGTTAACCGGCGAAGTTTGTATTAGCTGGGGTGTATCACGTGGAGGTCTTTCGATGAAATTTGTACCCTTGTGGGAACATGTTTACGTATTGGTTTACTCTCAATATTGAAAAGTTAGTGTACCCATCTTACGTTAGTAAAAAGTGTCGACGAGTTGGCAACTAGTACATATAGAGGAATAATTATTTAAATATTTTATACATTATTTACCTAATTTATAATGTGGGACTAAAAGGGGGTCAAGTTAGCAAAAATGTATCAACACTTTGACAACTTCAAAGCACTAATTTTCCACAAACTGACACGTTTCGTTAATTTAAGATGGTAATTTTCCAAAATTTTCAACTATCCAACCAGTTTTAGTAACTTTTATTAGAACCTTCCCTCTCCATCTACTGGTAACAGTTGAATCATCCATTGCTTCATACTTGAGGTTACAAAAATCTCACCAACCTAACCACCTCCAGGGCTTCATCTTTTTGAAATACCAAATGGACCGAGCGGGCATAAATTTACCAAGATTTCGCCGATCCAATCGAACGATCATTAACAGAATTATGTTACATATGCGGTGCGTTCTTCTCGCGTGTAGTTGTAAGGGATAAGGGAGGGGGGGGGGATAAAAAAGAGTGGAAAGCCTGATCCGTGGCAAAAAGCGAGGCGTTGGTTTGTGTTTCGGTGTCGGAGCAACAGCTGTGTGCGCGCGTACGCGAACATCTTTGAAGGCAGACCGTAGGTAGGTGTAGAGGAGCCAGGCCTGGGTTTAGCGATCCACGCACGTTGCATTTGTGTCGGTGAGCAGACTCGCGTAGCGTCCAGGTAGCGCGGTGCTTCGCTAGCATACCGGCGATATTATATCAGCTTTGGTATGCTCGGGCATCGGGAGCTGCGGATGATCAAAAACGAGCATGAGCTAGGCAGTCCGAGAGAGCCTACGTGCCAGTTTGTCGTGCCGGCTGCCGTTTCTCCCAGCTGCCCGAACCATTTGGTGCCTCCTCTCCTTCTTGCTCACTTTTGAGACATTGTACTTTCCTGCCGATCTACATTGTCATGAATATGTAAACTTTGATTGACTCTCATATTTTATTATGGTACGATGAATTAGTTTTATTTATTGTAAACGGAAAAAAAATATGAAGTGCACTACTATATTTCTATTTAAGTTAGATATACTGTTTGGTTATTATTGGGATAAATAGAAATTATAAGTATTGTAGGCAAAGAAATTTATGTGAGTCGAATTTATGAAAACTAACCTGGCTAGTTGATTCAATTTACATACACTGCTTGGCTGAATCAGCCATACAAATTTATCTAATCCAAAACATAGTGAAATCCAAGTAGTTTTCGTTGACATATTAAGGTTATGTTGAGTCCCTATAAGATAAGTGTATGGTTAAATCAGTTATACAGTTTATGTAACGTTTAAATATTCATTTTAGTCGATTTCATATCTAGGTCCTTCTGCTAATAGAATAAATTCTTACTAAATTAGTTCAAAATTGCTAGATAAACTCATTTACCTACTAAAGCGAATACCTTTTTTTCCGTGTATTAACGAGTCGAACAATCGGTTGTTTCGACGTTTATATTGGGCGACGTAGTAAGAGTTGCAAGTAAAATGGCTTAATCAGCTGTTTTGAGGATCTGCTAATTATGCTGAATCTAGAGTTATAGAAGTGTCATTGATGAGATTTGATTAATGGATTGATTTGTATTTGAATATCTATGGGTTAAGATGTCAACTACATATTAATTATTGAAAAAAAATGTTTTTCTGTTCAAGGTTTGAACTTAGATCTTGCGTTTTAGGAGTTAAATTTTCATTGCACCATCAGTCTTCAGATACAATCTTATTTTATACATACTTCTACTTTGCAAAGGTGAATTCCCAGACAATTTAGAACACTACAAATCAGAGAACAATTTAGTTTGATTATTTACAATATTTATTCAATTTTCGTGGCAATTAAATTTATACTTATATCGACTATAACTGGTTAAATTTATCAAATTTTAGCAATAATTATGGAACTATCTAGTTGATAGAAAAAATTTTTCCTTAGTGTATAATTTCGTATTTATTTTTTAATCTACACTCCCAAAATGATTACATAACTATTATATATAAAAAATTTTGGTTCTGATTACCTAATTTTTAGTTAAAATAACCAATGGCTTGGTTGTATCAATCAAACATTAATTAAATCACTCTTTTTTTTCTCAGATCATAGGTAAACTGTTTGTGGTAACCTTTCATTGATATAATATTTAGACGACGAAAAATGCGCGTTTGCAAGTGAAATTGAATTTGCAATAGGCAAAGGTATCTTTGTTGACATCGCTAATATAGTTATCATTTATATATTATGCATTTAATTGACAAAATCAGCCGTTATATAAAGCTCGTAATTTCCCAAAATTCAAGCTCGTTACATATTCAATTATGAACCGTTTCAATTGTCGGCTGTAATTACATTATGTGCTTGTAGTTTATTAAAGTAACACTGTTCGGTGCTTTCCTGTTACGTCACGCGCGCCAACGCATAACAGTACAACATACGGTGTATCACTGCATACCTTTACATCAAAGTATACACGGATATACGTTAAAACCGGTAAATATTCCCATGCTTTCGAATTTGCGCGATAAAAGTTAATCATTAATGGCTCGAGCGGGCATGTTTTATTATCCGAAAATCACTATTTTCGGGGTTATCAAAAGGTTAGCCAGTATTTGCCCGTTTAAGACGAATCTCAAGGTCGCAAAATATGCCCGATGATATCGGTTGGTAGGAAAATCTTGTTCAAAGCAAGTTGGAATTTTCGATGATAAGAATAAATATACTTTTACGTGTGGAAAATTTTTTTTTTTACCATGAGAAATTTATTAGAAATTGCCGCCATATTTTATAACAACTCTGGGATATGTGTCCATTTGAGGTATTTCTTATGATATCGTGTAGTATTTTAA
This sequence comes from Leptoteleia sp. ZL-2020, assembly GCA_022817305.1. Lineage (NCBI taxonomy): Eukaryota > Metazoa > Arthropoda > Insecta > Hymenoptera > Scelionidae > Leptoteleia > Leptoteleia sp. ZL-2020. The sequence goes on along the minus strand of JABFPN010002809.1, from coordinate 3,564 downwards.
AAATATTTTAGAAAAAAGTGTCGTTATCGAGGAATAGAACTCGTTACCTCGCGGTTGTCAGTCGTTCTCTTTGTACCACTAGTCTATGACGCTTCATAAATATATGAGTCTTATTTTATAAGGATTTTCGATGGGAAATATTTAAGCCACGCCCCTCTCACGTTCATTGGTGACTGGTGACTAAGCTAATCGGTTCTATTTCTTGATAATAACAGTTTTCTAGTATAAAATACTGTATTATATTCTAAGAAATACTACAAATTCACTCATATCCCTGCATTAATTATTATTATTATTAAATATCGTACCAATTATATAACAAATTTCATCTCAGTCTATGTTTAAAAGTTACATAGAAAAGTAATTGTAACTTACGTTATGGGACTACGTATATTGATATCTTAAAACCAAAAAACAAACGTTTTATTTTTCTTACGTAAAATTATTTTTTTTACGGTGTAAGAAATTAAAACTTAACAACACGATAAAGTTACTAGTAAAATGTAAGTTGGTACAAGCCTATTGGGTAACTGTTCATGCAACGAAGGATGTATTAAGCCGGGATTGATTTAAGGCAAAAATTCACATAAGCAAATGTATTTAACATTAACGGGAAATAATAAATTCTATAAGGTTTGGAGAATCATTTAATCATTGAAGTAGATGTTTGTACATTTCCTTACAACTTTAAAGACGCGAACGTACTTACGAAATAAATCATAAATTTGATGCTTCTTGACCGGAGCATCCACTTAATTAAAAAAAGAAATAAAAACATCTTTCATGCATCAGTGAAAGTGCAGTCACACTAATGAAACTGTGACAATGACGTAATTTATCGAGCCAATGCAAAATTGAAATTCAAATCAAAATTTTTGCCAACTTTAAAGGCAAGATTATGCGTTCGAAGTAATTATTATGGGACAGTGAAATGAGGAAGGTGTGGGTGGATCGAGAAGTGTACAATTATTGTAAGAAAAAAAAAAAGGGGGGGGGGGCAACTTGAGGAAATTGTGTATATTTCATTATTTACGGCAAATATTTCTAAATAAAAGTTTGTTTAATGGAAAGCGGACAATGTATGAGAGTAGTATGAATAAGTAACAAAAATGTTTCCACTGCAGCGGAGTTTGATCAATAACGCAGGCGTCCCGTGGTGCTACTGAATAACTATTCGTTGCGAACAAAATGTTTCATTTCGAATACGGTCGAGTAATTTTTTTATTGTTAGTTCTCGCAACTGTTTTTCTTTTTTTTTTTAAATTTAGTTTCACTATTAATGTGCTTTTTCTCTTTCTCTCTCCCTTTTTTCTTTTTTTCTTTTCTTTTTATTTTTGAGCCAAGCTAAAAATGGTGTTTTCGAAATCAGATAAAACAATCTCATCTACTGCGAATTGTTATTGAGAATATTAGTATGGAATAAGCGTGAATTGTATATTTAGAAAGTTGGCAAAACATTTAGTTAATTAAAATTTTTTTTTCGTTAACGAACTGAAAAGTTTACGTGTCTCGTGAGATATTTAATATTAAGATTTCACTTTGGTAGGAATGTTTCTATAGTTGTGTTATTAATTTTAACTTTCGAAATGAAATAATATTGCGTAAGGGAAGGTGGGGTAAGTGGCCACTCTAAGGGAAATTGAATTATCACCAAACTATGGTTATTGATGGAAGCTTGCCGCGTGTGCACTTTGAATCCTACGTATTGTAATGCACCATACCATGCATTTGTAATTAAAAACAAATATATGATGTATTCAACTTGTAAGCATTTTTCTGGGGGCATGCGTAGTGGCCATTACAATGTTTATCTTGCAATTGATTGTCCTATATATATAATATGTATAATATATAATATATAATAGAGTAATAAAAAATTGAAGTACTTAATTAAAATTAACTCTGATGAAAAAAGGTAATTTTTTTTTTTAATTTAATACTAAGATTAATTGACTAGAATTAAATATATTTTTTTTATATACAATTAACTTTCAATGATTAAATATTGCACATATTCACTTTCGTTAGTTACCACAATTTTTAACGTTAAAATCTACACGCAGAAAAAAGTTGAAACAAAAATGACTACACTGTATAACAACGTTGACATAAAACATATTACCATTGTCTTTCAATATGTTGACAGTCTAAAGAATACGAGATTTATACAAGTTATTACTATCTAATATAGTAAAAATACAAGGACATTTACCAATATTTTCACACTTGCCAAGTAATAATAATTTACACAATGATTTTTCATCAATATTGTTACAAGGTACAGTAAATTTTGTTCCAATTTATTTCCGCGTGTAACGCTTGATAAGGAGCATGTTAAAAATTTAAATCTATTCAATCCAACCTAACGAAAGTTCGTAAAATTCGTTTAAAGATTCGCGCATTCTTCGCCGATACATTTTTCTCCGCGAACTAAACCATTAAAGCCCGCAGTCGACATTAGGAACTATTTATCTCCGCGGGGATAGCTGATAAATGTTGAGCTTCCACCGTTGAGACAGTTCTCAAAGTGTGTTCCGAAGAACCTTGGCATTGAACTCGCGTCTTCCGGCCAACTTAGCCGTAGCTGCGGCGCGAGGAGCGCGCTCACGAATATCTCTTGAGCTATCCGAAACCGCGGGCTTGTCAAGCGCGCGGGGTAAAAAGGGCGCGAGACAGGTGGACGGGCGGGGAAGCGCGCGGCGGGCCGGGAAGACGCGGGCGCGCGCGCGAAAGTGAGAAGAAACGGCGGATAGAGGAGGACGGGTGGATGAAGAGAGGGGGGGGGGGCGCGCGCGCGACGCTTTTAGCTTTGATACCTACGTTATGGCGTTTACGTATATACATACCTGTTGCTTACGCTGTTGTTCTCGACAAGTTTGTTTCTGTGTGACCCGGAGCCGCGCGTGTCGGCGTGATATGCACGCGCGGGTCGGACGAAGTATCGCCTCGGGCTTACCAATACACACGCCCATTGAGTAAATAGGTGGCAGAAATATATGCATCCGCATACATCCGCGCGCCTAAACTACGGAATCTGCCCTTTGCACATTCAACCTTTCAGCCAAAAGTTACGACTCCGCGTATTTATGCCATGCACCACTCGCGTGTCCCGAATTCGTATCTCCTCCGTCTCTCTCACTCTCATTCTCTCTCTCTCTCTCTCTCTCTCTCTCTCTCTCTCGCCCTCTCCTTCTCCTTTATGCAGTCAACTTGGGCTTTTATTAACGTTTCAAGTTTTTGGTTCGAATTTGTTAATTTTTTACACTCAGAAAAAAAATATACTTACTTTAAGAAACCTGTACAAAGAAAATATTCCTATTAAAACTAATAGAAAATCTATTAAAAATAAGAATATTCAGCTAATATACAATAGATTAAGGTTTTTATATTAAAAGGAATTTCATTTTATAATAAAACTTATTTCAGATAACACTAAGCAGATATTCTATTTATTATAAGAATATGTCTATTTGAAAATACACATGCGTCGTTCAATTGTTATTGTCGTACTTTTTTCTTTCAGTCTATAAATAGAAATTATTCTTAATATAAATATATGCTTTG